>CM024244.1:5144769-5213511 GCA_013421045.1 Propylea japonica
CAATTGTTACCCCTCACTGACAGGTACTTAGATGACTCAGGTACTCGGGACTCCGAACTACGTGGAAGCTGACACGTATGTGGAAACTGACCAGTACGTGGAATAACTCAGCTCGTGAAAACTCAGGTACACCCAGATACGTGGAATACTGCCAGACACGTGGAAACCCCAGTACGTGGACCCTAACAAATACTATAAGAAACGGTTCATAAGTTATAAAAGGATATCTTAGTTACCTCTGTTGTTCGAGGGAGATAGGTTCAACCTCCAATTCAGTCGGAATTTGTGTCGAAATAATTTCAATAACATTCGCTACACAACAACCTATAAAGAAGATGGTAAGACAACTGGTTCAAGGTAGAAAATGTATGCATACCTAACGAATTTCCTGTGGAAGAGTTTATGATCACGTATGAAACGTATTTTCCCCAAAATATCCAAAATACTCTCCAGGGAATAATGACACTCGAAGTTTTAATCCCTCAAAACGAGGATGATCTAGATTCAAAATTTTCTTCTTCGAAAAATGTCTCAACGAATTTCACATTAACCAAAATGTCCGCCCTGACAGTCACACGAAAAATTTCCAGAAAGTTCACAGAGCCTATCAGTTGTCATGGTTGTCATAGCGAAGAAAAAGAAGAAAAACCAAAATATAAACGAATCGTTTACGTTACTGTTGAATTTACGCAGTTTATAACAGAGAAGGGTCCCTATAAATCCATTTCTATAATTCTTCCACGATTTTCCGAAGTACTTTACTGAGGCCAAATAATAATGAACTAACCCAACAAATATGACAAACAACATTAACCTCACAATTTCAAATAATAAACAAACCGTTTTCTGAAGGAAAACAATTCGAACAGGTAGGAAAACGAGGTGAATAATCACAAAAATAAGGAAATTTAGAAAATGAAACATCCCAATAAGTTTACTTAACAATAATTTTTGGAAAGAGATGGCAAAACTACATTTCATGACAAGTTCAAAATAATAACGTTACAATATTTGAGCTGGCATTATTGATTTTTCAACAATTGTAATCTTGTTGTCCACCAGATTGCGGTTAGAAATGTTATCCTGTGTTGATTGATTAGTGACAGATTTCTTCGAAACATCTTGTGGTAGTTCCACCACATTGTGATTAGATCGGGCGATCATTGATGAATCGGAACTATTATATTCCAATTGGATGTTACATTTTTTGCTTTGTTATGCTGGTTAATATCATTTTTTCTGGACTCGATTACTGATTTTTGCAGACTTACAGTATAGTCGAGATCCCGTATTGACTTCAATAGAAGGGCTTTTTCTCGATTCAAACAATCAATTTCCTTTTTGAGTAGGACATCACTCGAATTGTTTTCGGATTTAGTAGCTGTTATAGTGGACCATGGCGTAGGTAATCTCTCAATGCACGAGTTGCAAAACCAACTTCAAATTTGGACTTTCAACAAGTATTTTAATCCAGGTATCTTTGATTGATGCACAATTCGTATGGAATTTCAATTCGCAAATATTACACTTAACAGTTTTCGTATTGACAATGAAATTGTCGGAGCAGTACCGGCACACATCCATTCCGTTCGACGGTCGAACAATGTACTAGCCATCCGACCACGCCGAGCCATGAATCTCTGAAGAGCCGAGAGGAAAGTTTCGGCTGATAAACCCGTAGCCAATTCCAATAAACAGCCTTCGTGGCCAGGCAAACAAAAAGGCACAAATATGCTTTGGAGGTTTTGACTCCGCGATGTCTGCTCCAAGTGAGTAATATGGACCTCCAAAATCTACCGCTGAGTGTAAAAACGGCTTCACTTGATTTACTCTTGGCGCTGGTAAAGGAGCCATTGGAGGCTGAAACAGTTTTGGATGCATTCTCCAACATCGAACACACTTTGATAATATGGACTAGCACGTTTAGGCGATAATATACAAAAAGTTTGAAGTAATAAATATTGGGTTGTTTTAAAACCAGCGTGAAAGTATTATTGTGATAATGTTCTGTAGAGATATTTGTATTTTGATCTGATTTCGGCAATCAACCTGATTACCTGAATACCAATCATTGTTATTGATTTCAAACACCTTGAATCAATTGTTATCATTACAACACCTGCTGTAATCGCACACTTACCCCATTGATATAAATTGTTATTGTTGTTATGATAGAGGATTCAATTAAAGAAACTGAAGATTAAACATCTCAATTATTTTCCACCGGTTTCCCACTACATGGCGATCCTGCCATCTTAGTAAATATCAGTGTTGAATAATTCTGAACAATATCCGTAAAGTGTTTAGTCTAATGAATAAGTGATGGCAATGTGAAAAATTCGAAGAACTTAAAATGGGAAGCTCAAATTCTAAGGACACCACCCAGACGGTAAAAGAAAATGGGGCGATCAATTCGAACTTTATTGTGCAAGAGAGTGAGTACAACATATCCAAGGACATGAAAATCGTGTTGTATTTAATTTTGGCTGTGTTGGTGCTCAACCTGATATTCAAGGCATATAAAATGCACAGAAAAAATTTGATGAGGAGGTTCAGGCGAGAGCTACTGCATCAAGGGCGTCTGTGGCAGCAATCTAGTGATACGAGGAAGCGAGGAAAACATTCCGTGAGTGAAGTTGAAGTGCTGTTGTGCGCGTGGAAGAAATGGTGAGCTCGTTTTGACTATTTATGATGACAATTGCGGTTTATTTTTTAATTAATAGTTGAAAAGAATTTAATGCAGGCTGAAAAAAGAGAAGCTGTATTAGGTAACCTTTCGGTAATAACAACTGAAATAAAAAAACAGTCTAAAAGAATTCTAAAGAAAAATGTTCCAAAAGCAATTTTATTAGAGTTGAGGTTCGAGATAATTTGGTGGCTCTCTTCAACGAATTTACAAAAAGCGTAGCTAGTTCTTGGCCATATTTAGATAATACAGTTTGACAATCAATAAAAACTGATTTTCACTATATCCGAGATAAGGTTATTCGTTCTTTTCAATCTTTAGGTGTTAATATCAGGTTCCAGTGTCTTGTGTAGAACAAATCAATATACTATCATTAGAAGAAGAGTCCCAAGACGAAGACGAAAAAATCATGGCGATGACTACTACAGAATTTTTCAATTTGGCAAGCAAAATCATTCCAAATCAGTTCGACGGAAATGTTGATAATTTGAGATCCTTTTTAGATTCGTTAGAACTCCTTGAGGCGAATAGCGCGGATCACCAGGATAGAGCCGTGTCTTTTGTAAAAACTAGACTAGTCGGAAAGGCGCGTAGTTTAATTTCTGACGGAGATGGTCTAAATGATATTGCGAGGAAGTTGAAAAATGCCTTAAAAGGTGAAAGTTCGAACCTTCTAACATCCAAATTATTGAATTTAAGGCAAAACCATAAGGACACTTCCACTTATGCAGCAGAGGTTGAGCAGTTAGCTCAGAAATTACAAAATGCTTTCATAGGTGAGGGTGTTCCTAATGAAGTAGCCGAAAAATATGCAGTTCAAACTACTTCCAGGGCACTTAGTCAAAATTCAAATACCGAAAGAGCTCGTATAGTGATAGAAGCTGGCAATTTCAGCACTGTTCAGGAAATCATGACAAAATTTTTAAACGTTAACACTCAACCGTCGCCTGCAAACAACGTATTCTATCTGAATAACAATAATAATTCACGCAACAGACATCCGTTCAACAATAACCGGCGTGGTTCATGGAGAAATTTTCAAAATTCATACCGTGGTTTCAGAAATTCTCACAATTTCAATGCCGGGAGAGGTCAATATCGATTCGCTGGAAATAGGTATGACAATAATAGTAGACCTAATGGCAGAGGTAACGGACAAACCAATGCCAATGTCAGATTTTTGGAATTGTCAAACCAGGGAAACCAATCGGACCCCCAACCGGTTCGATTGGGGGAGACAGAGCAATAAATATTTATCAGCTAGATTTATCTCTTTCGAATTTTGTAGCCGTTGAAACTAAGATAACTCGAGAAAAGGTCACTTTGTTGGTAGACACCGGGGCTGATGTTTCTATATTAAAAGTAGGGAAAATTTTGTTGCAAAATTCTGTTGATAATTCTAAAATAATTGATATCAAAGGTGTAACTGAGGATTGACAAAATCTTTGGGTATTATTAATACGGAAATATGGGTGAAAAATAATCAAACTATCGGACATAATTTTCACGTGGTAAGCGATGACTTTCCAATTCCGGGAGATGGAATTCTAGGCAGGGATTTTCTTATAAAATATAGTGCTAATTTAAATTATCGTCGGTGGACGTTGAATCTTCGATATTTTGATAAGTACTTTGTGATTCTTATTCTAAGCGGGCTTGAGGAAAACCAAATTCATATACCACCACATTGTGAAGTAATTAGGCAAATACCATCTCTTAAAAATATTTCGGAAAGTGTATTAGTGTTGAATAAAGAACCTTTACCAGGAGTTTTCATTGCACGAACGGTCGTGCCTCCAGGAGAAGGTTTGGTAAAATCATGAACACGACTTTCGAAAGTGTTGTTTTGAAAAACATTCAGCTAGAAGTAATAAGTCTAGATGAGTTCAACATCTATAACATTAATGCTGATCATAATGATAGGCATGAAAAACTAATGAATCAACTAAATAAGGAAATGCCGGATTTCATTCAATCAGAAGTTATTAGTTTATGTAAAAATTATTCAGATATTTTTGCATTGAAAGATGATATTTTGACAGTAAATAATTTTTACAAACAAAAATTAAGATTATCGGATCCGAAACCATGTACACAAAAAATTATAGGCTACCGATGGCACAAAGGGAGACATTAAAAATCATGTGCAAAATATGCTTAAACACAAAATTATAGAACCTTCAGTGTCAGAGTACAATAACCCCATTTTATTAGTACCAAAAAAAGGACCAAATGGTCAAAAATCCTCAAGGCTTGTTTTAGATTTTCGCAACGTAAATAAAAGACTAATTGCTGATAAATTTCCTCTTCCACGCATAGACGACATTTTGGATCAGTTAGGTCGAGCAAAATGGTTTTCTGTTAATGATTTATATTCAGGATTTCATCAAATTGAACTAGACGTAGACTCCCGTGACATAACTTCATTCATACTGAATCAGGTTCCTATAGGTTTACGACGCCTACCCTTTGGTTTATCTGTGAGTCCTAATAGTTTTCAAAGGATGATGACTATCGCTTTTGCGGGTCTAACTCCAGAAAAAGCTTTTCTCTACATGGACGATCTCATTGTAATAGAATGCTCTCAGAATCATCATTTGAAAAACTTGAAGGAAGTTTTTGAAACTTGAGAAAAATTCAATTTAAAGTTGAATCCAGAAAAATGCAATTTTTTCAGGAACGAAGTAACCTTTTTAGGACTCAAAATTACAGACAAAGGCATTTTTCCGGACCACTCAAAGTTCGAGGTTATTAACAAATATCCAACTCCAACTAATGCAGATGAAGTTAAAAGATTTGTTGCGTTTTGTAATTATTACAGAAGGTTTTATTCCCCGTTTCGCGGAAATAACTCAACCATTAAATCAATTAACAAGAAAAGGTAGTAAATTTATCTGGTCCAAATCATGTCAAAATTCTTTTTTTGAACTGAAAAAAGCTCTCATCAACCCACAAATATTGAAATATCCAGATTTTTTCCAAACAATTCATTTTGACCACAGATAGCTCAGATTTAGCATGCGGGGCCGTTCTTTCTCAAATTATTGACGGAAAAGAGTTTCCAATTTCTTACGGTTAGTAGATAGGCAACACCGGTTCTGGCACACTTTCGGTCATTTTTACATGTAAATTCCCATAAGGAATTCTAAGGTCCAAATTAGCGAAAATGATACCACTTTGAAATTTTCTAAGTCCAAATAAATGTAAAAGTGTAGGCCGGGTCGGAGGGGGTTGGAGGGTCCAGATGTAAAGAGGGGAGGGGGTGGAGCGTGGGGTGTGAGTGGGATAAGGAACCGTCAGGTGCGGACCCATGCGAGGCAAATTTTTATTTCAGGATGTGGGAACCTTTAAATTATGCGTCTTGGAATGGGCGGTGAATTGTTGGTCTAATAGGAGGCCGTATTCGGTAGGATCATATATACAGGCTGGTAGGTGGCAAATATTTCAGAATTCAGGACTTTCGTATTATGAGTCTTATATACTAGACTAGCAATTTGGAATGAGCGGTGAATTGTTGGTCTAATAGGAGGTCGTTTCGGTAGGATCATATATACAGGCTGGAATTATTAAAAAACACTATAATAATCGATCATTTATTATACATATACGGGTAGGTATTTTAATTATATCGAAATTTTCTTCCTTGGTGTTTCAGGTGTTTCAATTTTTCGTTTACTGAGTGAATAATGTCCCCAGGGAAGTGTTTCATGAGTTCCAGGAACAATATACCGCTTATCATCTTCTGAACTTAAAGCAATTTTTTTGTTGTGTTAATGAAAATACTCGATGTTCCTTCGCCTGAATTAAATTTTGAGTAATAATCTTCTGTTTCCATGTTTCTAAACACTCTACATAGTCCTCGAAACAGATAATATTTTTCACAATAGATTTTTTAACACCTTTAGCTTTTTCGATATTCCATAATTTTTGAGCATAGAATCAATTTCATCAGGATCATACTCTTCCTTTTCCCATTCTTGTTTCTTCTTATTGAGAACAGTTCTTGAGCTCTTCACAGCATATAATTTAGATCTAAGTCCTACATAATCAGTCATTGGAATACCATTATTCTCATCCTTCATCATACCCAACACTTTCTTGTTAGATTGAGGAATTTCATAAGGGTTATCTTTAGGGTAATCGGAGGTATCGAAATATTGATGGCAATCTTTTTTCATTAAAGCGTACGTATCTTTATATAATTCATAAATCACAGAATCAGTATCCGTGTACAGTGCGATAGAATCATCACCGAAAGCTTTCTTCATGTAGTCATAATAATGGAAGTCATATATCGTAGTTTCTGCTAAATCTAAGATGCTCATGCCTACATAAATCGGTTTGTTCAGATATACTTCCAGTTTTCTAAGTTCAACAGCTACCAAATTTTCTCTGAAAACAACGGAATTTTTGAACTCTGGTTTAGAAATGTAAGCTCCAGCGCCATAACGACCTTCCCACTTTGTCAGAAGATGTACATTGACCCTCTTCCTTATGTTTTCCATCGTTTTACCAAACACAGCGTTGTTCATCAACTTGAATAGATTTTTCTCAAACTCATTCTTAGCATTCTTCCTCAGGTCCGTATTGAGGTCGATATAAGACTTGAGCCATGCAGATTGCTTGAATTTGAGCACACGATGTATTTTAGTGAGAACCAGTCCATTCTTCAAAGCCTGTTTCAAATTTCTATAGTGAATAATATACTTCTTCCTGGGTGTAATGTGGCCATAAGCTTTTCATTCTGTTGAGAAGCATAGCAAGGTGTTCGAGTCTTAGAATTGTAATGCTCTGGACAAAATGGAAGATCTTTATGTTTGTCATGTAACTCCGTGGGATATTCCAGATCAACTTCTACAAAATACCCTTCTGGAGCATCATCAGGTACGGAGGTAACATCAATATTTGTATCAGACCATTGAAAACCTCCATATGGCAGATATTGTGACATTGCCCAACCATATTGATTATTTACATCAAAGTACATTAGATAATTTTCGGGTTTAGAAGCATCATAATTAGGGATATATTTGTTGTTTGCGTGAGCTCGTCGTTTTCCACAAACTTGACTCAGACCACCGCGGATTCCTCGTTCAACAAATAAAAACATGTCAACATCTATGAGAAGTTCCAATTCCTGTTTCGTTTGTTTTAACATTGCATCCCAGGTAAATCCAGGTAGGGTGAAATAATGAGCTGGGTCTAATCCATAGGTCTTATGACAACTTGCCCGAAATTGTTCAAATACATCAGCCAACAATAGAATATCAGTTTTCATATAAAGATCTGAATATTCACCCAAGTTCTGACATTTGAATTTACCCCACACAAGTTCTGTTCTTTCATATTTTCTTCGTGGGCATTTCTTCCCTTCCAATTTGTTATAGAATGCTTCAATAGGAGGTAAGGACTTTTCATCAAAACGATCAATAGAGTCGATGTAATCATATGGCATTACCCCCCTTTTTGTAATTGAGATGTTCTTCAGATTCACCAGGAAATTGTGATTTCAGGATGGGAAACTCTTCATAACATAATTGATCTAGTGAGGAAGCCATGAATCGAAAACTATCGATGAAACGTAAATTAATTCTATGATAATTATAATGTTTCGTGAAGCTTATATATTTCTCTTTAGTAATGGGTAATAAGTCAACCTTTCCTTCCATTTTTGTTGCAATGTCTTCTATTATGAAATTAGCATCATAACCACTCAGATTATGGAATACCACAGGAATTGTATGACTATCCTTATAATTAATATTACACCCCTCGTGAGCTGCTCCACGGTAATTGTTCTCTGCCATAAGATGATTGTGATCCCTCACCTTCTTATCTCCAGGTTTGAAAATGTCTTCACAAATATGACAGTGAGTAGATTTCTGAAACTCCATTTCCTGCTGTGACGACATCTTCAACAAATTGATTTAATTCATCAGCAAACCACTGCATACAATCAAGACCCCGATAAGAACGATAAAAACTCAAGGAATCGTCATAGGAATATTTCACATAATATTCGACAGCTGCAGCTTTGTGTTCTTGATAATTATTTTCTTGATTTGTAGGTATTAAAATGCTTTCCAAATCAGCATAAATAATGAAGGACGCCTTCTCTTTGTTTTATATTTTTGAATTTAATGATATTTTCACCCAATTCAGGCATTCTGATAGCCGTTTCATTCATGTTCCTCATAATCTTCTTGTGATCTGAAGTACCGAAGGCATCTATCACATATGAATTTTTTGTGTTCTTCTCTACTCATGGTTTGATACAAGATGTGAAAGGTTTTTAATCCATACATAATGGTATTTGATAGGTGTATCATCATCATCATATCTATCTCGTACCAAAAGCAAGTTCACATGATTCGCCATTTTATTTTTAGTTAGGTAAGTCGGTAGTGTATTGAAATTCTTCTTTTCCTTTTTCAGAACATAGACGTTGATTGATATCTGATTCTGATTCTCGAATTTGGAAATCTGTTTTTATCGTCATCGGAAATTGAATTCCTTTCAACTTCAATACCTTCGAGTAATGGGGATACTTCGATAATCGTTGGGGATTTGTCTCAACAGGATATAGTGCAGATGTGACAGCCCACGCAAAACAAGCATTATCATCATTCTTCACATTGATACAAGCATGTTTCTTTTTAATTTGAGGGGGTAATTCTATGTATGAAGATCCAAGTTGTGGGGTGAATTTATTGATATTGATGCCCAAGTTGATAACATTCACAAGAGCCCAACCGCTATCTCTTTCTTGAAACTCTTCAAGTTCTGAAAGAATTGGAGATGTCACTTTTTGTTGGAACCATTTTTTCAAATCAGTATCGCTGTATATAGGGGCGTTCGGTGTAGTGAAGTATTTATATTCCGTTCGAATTTTGTTTGCTGTCATAATTCAAACTCTCCACAGAACACCGCATTCACTTTCACAGCTTCATCCTTCTTCAGAGCATTTAGTAATCTCCTACGGAAGATAGATTCAGAATCCTCCAGGAAATCTTTAGGATCTTTGTGTTTCAAATTACTAATCACACCTGTTCTTATACGACTATCGAATGCTGATATTGAATCATCCCAATGTACTCTATCTCGTGCTGTCTCTTTTCGATTTTCGATACCAGACCCCTTTTTTCTCAAGAACTTAAATTTGGATCCATAACTCTTCACTTGGTTCAGGGTACACAAAAGACTCTGTTTTTCACCAACAGATGCAGTATTCTTTAATTTCCTATTGATTCTTCGAATAGCCAGGGAACAATTTTTCAGACCATCTTCTATCACATTTTCATCATGTGTACTGATGAACAAAGCCACTAACGACTTCATCAATTGTAGACAACCTTTCATGTCGAACATTCTCGATGCAACTGAAACAGAAATCATATAATTAGCTTATATAGGTTAAAGATATAAAGTTTAACGATGGCATCCCAACATAACGTTATTAGGATACGAAGATACACGAAGATGCTCGAAGCTAACGATTGATAATGTTGATGAATTTGAAGATAAAACTACTATCGATAAACATGATGATTCATCTTGGGTAAACTTCAAGTAGCACAGAGGAGCTTTCATCTTCTCAACTAAAGCAGCTAATGATATCATACTGACAGCTCGATTAACAAACTGCAAATGAAATAAAGGATTGTAGTTCTAGCTGATGAATTCTTTTTGTATTATTATCATACAAAACTTTTATGAGTGCTGAAATCTATTGGGATATATCAATATTCAAATCAAATGTTTATATCATTGAAGGATAAAAAGCGGAAAAAAGCGGATATAAAGCGGATACAAACAGATACACATCATATATAAAGCGGATACAAACGGATATAAAGCGGATATAAAGTGGATACAAACGGATATAAAGTGGATACAAACGGATATAAAGCGGATATAAAGCGGATATAAAGCGGATACAAAGCGGATATAAAGCGGATACATAAAATATTTTCTTCAGTATCAGATTGGAAAGCAGCAGGATGCATACTTGTGGAATCTGTGGGAAAGAATTCAGTCTACCAAATAACTTGAGCAGGCATCTCAATGTACATAAGAAAAAAGACTTCAATTGTCTCATATGCGGAAGAAAATTCACTAGGAATGATACTTTGAAGAAACATTTCCTGAAGAAACATGATGGACTCCTTGATTCGATGAACATTGATTTACTGAGAGGAAACTGTGAGAAGATCTCGGAAAAGATCTATCTGAAAGAGGAGTGTAATAAACCAATCAAACAGAAGGCAGAAATCCAGCGTCAAAAAATGCTAGATGTCCTCATGAAGTTAGTTGTGATAATGATTATACTGATGTAAATGATATAGTCGATGAGCTACGTACACTGTATAGAGGAAAATATTTTGAAGATACATCTGAAAGAATACAATTAGAACTACAATCCTTCATTTCATTTGCAGTTTGTTAATCGAGCTGTCAGTATGATATCATTAGCTGCTTTAGTTGAGAAGATAAAAGCTCCTCTGTGCTACTTGAAGTTTACCCAAGATGAATCATCATGTTTATCGATAGTAGTTTTATCTTCAAATTCATCAACATTATCAATCGTTAGCTTCGAGCATCTTCGTGTATCTTCGTATCCTAATAACGTTATGTTGGGATGTCATCGTTAACCTTCATACCTTTAACCTATATAAGCTAATTATATGATTTCTGTTTCAGTTGCATCGAGAATGTTCGACATGAAAAGTTGTCTACAATTGATGAAGTCGTTAGTGGCTTTGTTCATCAGTACACATGATGAAAATGTGATAGAAGATGGTCTGAAAAATTGTTCCCTGGCTATTCGGAGAATCAATAGGAAATAAAAGAATACTGCATCTGTTGGTGAAAAACAGAGTCTTTTGTGTACCCTGAACCAAGTGAAGAGTTATAGATCCAAATTTAAGTTCTTGAGAAAAAAGGGGTCTGGTATCGAAAATCGAAAAGAGACAGCACGAGATAGAGTACATTGGGATGATTCAATATCAGCATTCGATAGTCGTATAAGAACAGGTGTGATTAGTAATTTGAAACACAAGAATCCTAAAGATTTCCTGGAGGATTCTGAATCTATCTTCCGTAGGAGATTACTAAATGCTCTGAAGAAGGATGGAAGCTGTGAAAGTGAATGCGGTGTTCTGTGGAGAGTTTGAAATTATGACAGCAAACAAAATTCGAACGGAATATAAATACTTCACTACACCGAACGCCCCTATATACAGCGATACTGATTTGAAAAAATGGTTCCAACAAAAAGTGACATCTCCAATTCTTTCAGAACTTGAAGAGTTTCAAGAAAGAGATAGCGGTTGGGCTCTTGTGAATGTTATCAACTTGGGTATCAATATCAATAAATTCACCCCACAACTTGGATCTTCATACATAGAATTACCCCCTCAAATTAAAAAGAAACATGCTTGTATCAATGTGAAGAATGATGATAATGCTTGTTTTGCGTGGGCTGTCACATCTGCATTATATCCTGTTGAAACAAATCCCCAACGATTATCGAAGTATCCCCATTACTAGAAGGTATTGAAGTTGAAAGGAATTCAATTTCCGATGACGATAAAACAGATTTCCAAATTCGAGAATCAGAATCAGATATCAATCAACGTCTATGTTCTGAAAAAGGAAAAGAAGAATTTCAATACACTACCGACTTACCTAACTAATGCAGACTAATGCCTGAATTGGGTGAAAATATCATTAAATTCAAAAATTATAAAACAAAGAGAAGGCGCCCTTCATTATTTATTCTGATTTGGAAAGCATTTTAATACCTACAAATCAAAAAATAATTATCAAGAACACAAAGCTGCAGCTGTCGGATATTATGTGAAATGTTCCTATGACGATTCCTTGAGTTTTTATCGTTCTTATCGGGGTCTTGATTGTATGCAGTGGTTTGCTGATGAATTAAATCAATTTGTTGAAGATGTCGTTACAGTTTTTATATGCCCTTACGCTATTGATATGACGTCACAGCAGGAAATGGAGTTTCAGAAATCTACTCACTGTCATATTTGTGAAGACATTTTCAAACTTGGAGATAAGAAGGTGAGGGATCACAATCATCTTATGGCAGAGAACAATTACCGTGGATCAGCTCACGAGGGGTGTAATATTAATTATAAGGATAGTCATACAATTCCTGTGGTATTCCATAATCTGAGTGGTTATGATGCTAATTTCATAATAGAAGACATTGCAACAAAACTGGAAGGAAAGGTTGATTTATTACCCATTACTAAAGAGAAATATATAAGCTTCACGAAACATTATAATGATCATAGAATTAATTTACGTTTCATCGATAGTTTTCTATTCATGGCTTCCTCACTAGATCAATTATCTTCATATTTAGAAGAGTTTCCCATCCTGAAATCACAATTTCCTGGTGAATCTGAAGAACATCTTCTTACAAAAAAGGGGGTAATGCCATATGATTACATCGACTCTATTGATCGTTTTGATGAAAAATCCTTACCTCCTATTGAAGCATTCTATAACAAATTGGAAGGGAAGAAATGCCCACGAAGAAAATATGAAAGAACAGAACTTGTGTGGGGTAAATTCAAATGTCAGAACTTGGGTGAATATTCAGATCTTTATATGAAAACTGATATTCTATTATTGGCTGATGTATTTGAACAATTTCGGGCAAGTTGTCATAAGACCTATGGATTAGACCCAGCTCATTATTTCACCCTACCTGGATTTACCTGGGATGCAATGTTAAAACAAACGAAACAGGAATTGGAACTTCTCATAGATGTTGACATGTTTTTATTTGTTGAACGAGGAATCCGCGGTGGTCTGAGTCAAGTTTGTGGAAAAACGGCGAGCTCACGCAAACAACAAATATATCCCTAATTATGATGCTTCTAAACCCGAAAATTATCTAATGTACCTACTTTGATGTAAGTAGATAGGCAACACGGGTTCTGGCGTGAATAGGGGTAGTTTTACATGTAAATTCCCATAAGAGAATCCAAGTCGATTTTGCAAGGAATGGTCAATTTTGGAATTTTTTCTAAGTCCATTTCAAGGTCGGATGCTGAGTGGACCAAGGGGTGAGAGGGGAAGGAGGGTAAGGGGTGAGAGGGTGAGGGGAGGAGGGTGAAGGGGTGAGAGGGTTGGAGGGGTGAGGGAGGGCTGAGATGACGTCACTTTTTTTCACTTTGTCGTAGTAACACTAACATAAATTTTTTCACTTAATCAGGATTCGAACCTGAGACCTATGGATAATGAATCACACGTCTTAACCGTTAAGCTACCGGATCAGTTGAGTAAGGATCGGAATAAGTGGTATAGTTGATACATCGTGTGTAAGCGTCGTGTACGTAGACATGTGGATTAGTGTCAGTAGCGGTTCGACGAAAAGGTAAAAAGGGTAAGGCGTTAGAATTCCGACGACTATGATGCGAGGGCGCTGAGTCTGCGACCGAAAAAGCGAGGGGCTCGGGGGGGTAGGTGTGAGAGTGTTAGGGGTCAGGGGTTCGAATTTCCGGCCCCAGGGGCCTCGCTTGTTTATGGAATGTAAATTGGTTATTCTGAAACGCGATTGATGATGAATATTTTTTTTTTCTATGAAGTAATTTCCGTAGGATATTAGGTTATCAGGTCCGACCGCAATTCTTGTGGGCCTCGCGTCTGTTTACGACATATAAGGAAGTTATTTTGAAACGCGATTGATGATAAATATTTTGTCATCATAAGATCCGAACACGAAAATTGTACAAGTCCGATTCAGAGGGGGGGTGTTGAACGTGAATGGGGTTAGACATGAGAGCATCCAAGGTCACTCCATATCTTCAACGAAATCTTCACAAGTTCCATTCAACATAAAGTTCTATTCAAGGTTGAACTTGAATGGAGTTAGACAAGTCCACTACATATCTGCAATGAAATTTTTACAAGTTCCATTCAAGGTCTTCGTTAGCAGAAACAACCCTTGTTGAACGCGAAAATTGTACAAGTCCGATTCAGAGGGAGGTGTTGAAAAAAATTTTTCCAAGTCCCATTCAAGGTTGAACGTGAGACATGAGAGCATTTATTTCAAGATTTCATATCTTCGTTGAAAAAATCCGAACGCGAATATTTCATTCAAGGTTAATTATGTGGTTTATAGAAAAGATCCGAACGTAAAAATTTTTCCAAGTCTTATTCAAGGTTAAACGTGACAAGCCGGATTCCTTTTTTCCCCAATAAAATGTCATGAATGGGGTTAGACATATGGTACCATAGAGTTCAAAATTGACTCGAAAAGCGCATCCACCATTTCACCCCCCTACTGCAACATCAATGGTTAGATTTTAAACGAATGATCTTCTTTTCCTTTCATTTATTTCTAATAAATTCCATTATGGCACATGTTGATCTATTTTCCAAGTTGTCACCCATCAGTAATTGACATTTCAAAGGACAACAGTATTTCAAACCCCCTAGCTCTCCGCTCATCTGAACACATTCGGGTTGATTATTCTTCTCTGTTCACGCCAAAGTGAACGTCTGATTATTTAATTATTTTAAAATATTTCGATTTTCCCACTAATAAATTGTTTCATTTTCATTTCATTTTTCCCGGTAAAGTTTGTTTACAATAATATGTTACCACTCTACCAGTTGTAGGTTTCCTTGCGACGACGCACATTCATTCTATATATTGAATTCATTCGTTGTCATTGAAAGAAATTAATTCAGATTTCTTAGCATATGCATCCATTTTCATTGTTTATCGTTTCCGAATAAAGTTTTCAAACAAATTCAGTTTCCAATAAAATTTTATCTTGCGATCATTTGTAACGTGGTTTTCTCGGCGAAACTTACCTCGAGCGCCAGCCACTCCTTCCTCTAATAGGGAGAATAGCAAACCTACCAGGGCAGCTGCTAGTCAGGAGACAGAGTTCGTCGTTATCTAAGATATTAGCGATAACAGAGAAAATCAGAAACAGAGCAAATTTACACAGTTTATTCAGATAGCGAAAAATAGTTATACAAAAATACAGTGAAATAAGACGCTATATGAAATCAATACAAAATATAAATTGGTCAGTTTTGTCTGACCGCGAGCACTTTCATAAGAAACAAAGATTTTCCCGGCACGAGTCAGCCAGAATAGAAAGCAAGCTAATTCAAACGGCCAATTCAAACATATGATAAAATCAGGAAAACAGGAATAAAAGGGGTCAGTATAAGAGTGCACAACGGTTATACTTGTCCGATATTCTTTCAGTCCTAGAATTCACCACGTAGTCTACCACTTTGCTTGTTTCTCGTATAAACAGGTTGGGGTTTGGCCAGGTGAAATTAGAGGGTTGAAAAGGATATGTCGAACTTGCTACAGCATTGGTTCGGTTATGCCCTCCGGTCTGACTATGAGTGACACGCCATAAAGGACAGACTAACTACGAGCACTAAGGAGCAGGACAAAGCAGGAAAGGTATTCGGTTGAACGTACTATAGCATTGGTTTGCATCAGCCCTCCGGTCTGACTATGAGTGACACGCCATAAAGGACAGACTAACTACGGGCACCGGTTATACGGACAAACGTACTATAGTAGGCTAACTACGGATACCTGGACAAACTAGGAAAGGTATTGTTAAGGATCTGACGAAACAGCTATGTAGGTAGACTCAACGAGGTATAAAATAGGACTGCAATAATCGGCTCGGTACTTACAATTCAATTGCACTAGCACTCACTGAAGCAAAAAAAACGTAAAAAATTCAGAAAATTTGGAAGCTCAAAAAGAAAACTTAGAAGACGTTTATAGCAGCGAATAATTCGGAACTAATTACCGATGTAGGGAAACCCCGCCTTTTATAATCTTCCGGAGGGGGGTGGAAAAGGTAGGCGCAGAAACGTTAAAATTTCAGGAGAGTACCTCGGTAAAAACATCTTAAAACTGGCTTATCGTACGTATATGCAAAAAACGGCGTTATCGGCGATCGGCGTTGTTCTTGCGGACGGTTCTACGATGTTTTATGTATGAAAAACAACATCAATCGCTAAATGTTCGGTTTTTTCGATTGTTTTGAATTAATTCTGAACGGAATGAAAATTCACGAATTTAAATGAAAACTCGGATAAATCAAATGAAGACTATGGTTTTTCCTGATTGTTGTGAATTAATTCTGAACGGAATAAAAATTCCCGAATTTAAAACGAAAACTTGAATAAATTATTTTAAAATGAAGATCAATTACTCATTAACTCAGTTATAAAATTGAACTTCATCATTATTTCATCCAAAATTCTTTTGGACAAATAATACAAAACTAAAAGTTAGTGATTTTCACTGTGAGTGATATCATTGGCGTAATTGAGGAGAGGACACAAAGAACAAGTGTAAAAGTCTTTCTTCAGCCCCCAACACAGGACCTGCCATCCCGATCGTTTGTTGAGCTCAATCAATTTGTTCGTGAGTGGTTATCAAGATAAGGTCTTTGCGACCACCTACTGCTGGAGAAAGGTAAGGTGATTTTTTTAATTGACTGTACACTTGTTCCTTCGTGTTGTGTTGGGAAATACATATTTTCATAATTATACAGTCCACTCAATACAATATTTTCCATCTCAAATAAGGTTCAGGATACCATTTGAAAACAATTTCTTGTGGTATTTTGAACTCATTCATATTTTACCAATTTCGAATCGGCCCCAACACATTAATTGGTCCATCGAGCCGGTTATTTCACCCCTTGATTCAAAAAGAAATTAACGAATTTACAGTATTTTGCAGGCTTTTTGACTTATTTTTGAATATTTTCAACTTCATTAGATATTCATCGACGCCTGGCAACATCGCCGCCTACAGCTGGTAAGACCACATATTGTAACATCTGTATCACTTCAGTTCATAATTTGTTGATATAGAACCTTTTTCCACGTTCGCTCCCAGTTTTTCTCTGTTTTCATTTTGTTCTTTGCCAATATGCCGCCGAAAACTGATACTGGCAATGAAGCATTAAATAAATTAGTTGACAAACGATCTAATATTTTTTCATATGTGACCGGGATTTGGACTCGAGTCAAAAATTTTGATGTTTCGAAATTATATGAACTGGAAGCGTATCAGGAGAAGATTCTAGCATATGAATCGAGATTTCAGGAAATACAAGAAGAAATAGTGGAATTAAATTTTTCGCTTAAATCGGAAGATCGTGTCGATACAAATAATGCGGAATTAGCCTTCGATGATATGATCACTAAGATCAGAGCATTATTTTTGTTTTTGAAACGCCAAGAACCACCATCAACATTATTAGCTAGTTCGCAAAGTCCCCAGTCGAATTCAGATTCACCTCTTTTGCTTCCAAAAATTAATATTCGCACATTTGCTGGCGACAGTTCAGAATGGCCAGAGTTCTTTCAATTATTTAATTCGTTGGTCCATGAGAATCAGAGTTTGGCGCCCATTCAGAAATTTCAGCTCTTGAAATCCTATTTGAGAAATGATGCTCTTGCTGTAATATCAGGTTTACAACTTTCAAATGATAATTATAAGTTAGCCTATGACGCCTTGAAAAATAGATTTCAAAATCCCAGGCTCCTAGCAACCATGTACTTGAATGAAATTTTGAATTTCAAATCCTTTTCTAATAGCTCGGTTGCAAATCTTAAGGAGTTTCTGAATTGCCATCAAACAGCTGTCAATGCCATTAAAACTTTAAATATAAAGGACTTGACGGATTTTTTACTATTTTCGTTGGCGTTGCGAAACATTGATCCTCACACCAGAAGAGCATTCGAAAATCAACTTGGTACCTCTGAAATTCCAGAGTACAAAAGTTTAATTGATTTTGTCACACAGCAACTTCAAGCACATGAGTTCTGTGAGCAAAATTCTCCAAGACTATTTCCAAACCATCTACATCTCGTCAGGTCAATTCAGTCAGAACCAAAACACATAATATGTTCATTGCTAATTCTGCTTCCACTTCTCAATCCCAACATCATATTTCCGATCGATCTCATGGAATTCCAAACACTCGAAAATTTCGTTGTCCGAAATGCAATGAAGCGCATCCATTATTCGCCTGTTCACAATACACGAGTATGTCTCGAGAATCTAAATTCAATTTTTTGAAGAGCTCAAAACGCTGTTTCAATTGCTTAGGCCTTCATAATATAAAAGATTGCGCTTCAAAAAATGCATGCAAATTCTGCAGTTCCAATCGCCACCACACCAGCTTACACCCTGATAATGCGTCTAGTTCTGGCAACGTCCGTTCCAACTCCCATGAAATAACTCGTGTTTCGTTCGATCCTTTAGCCAGCCGAGAAGGTTTTGATCGCGGATCCCAGAACGCAGGTGAAAATGTGGTCAACTCATGTCATTTAAATAAAAAGGTATCCTCCCTTAATCAGGTATTGCTTGGTACTGTTCAAGCTAGAATTCAAGCCGCGGATGGCTCGATAATTTCTATCAGAGCAGTTCTTGATCCCGGTTCCCAAATTTCAGCGATCACAGAACATTTAGTCCATAAATTGGGTTTGGAAATCAATCCCACAGACATTCATGTTTCCGGTATTGGCAAATCCAAAGCAAGGGCATTAGGCATGGTCAGCTGCAAGTTGTGCCCTATCTCAAATTCGAATATTCTAGAGTTGCAAGCCATTGTATTACCTCAATTAACCAATAATTTACCTTCTGTGTCCTTGTCTCCAGAAATCATCAAACATTTCGATAATTTGGATTTAGCGGACAAAAATTTTCATATATCGCACCCTGTAGATATGTTATTGGGAGCTGACACATATTCGATGGTGTTCGATAGGGATGGTCGTTTATCATCTGTTGGTTTTCCAACCGCGGTTAATACATTTTTCGGATGGATTATTATCGGTCCCGTGCATGAAAATAAAATAGATTTCACACCAACTTCACTTCTGCTCACTGAATCCATTCTTGGTGATGCACTTCAGGCATTTTGGTCATTGGAAGAAGTTCCTGAGGCCAGAGTATTGAATCCCACCGATGAGTACGTGGAAAAACATTTTCAAGAAACCCATTCCCGCGAAAAAAGCGGTCGGTATGTTGTCTGCCTCCCGTTCAAACCTGACGATGAATTTTCGGAGTTGAATTATAATTCAAATAGGTCATTCAGATCTTTCTTATCACTTGAGAAGCGCCTTTTGAAAAATCCAGACTCATTTGAGGCTTACCAAAGTTTCATGTTGGAATATTTGTCCTTGAACCACATGTCCGTTTCTAAAATATCGAACAAATACGTAATACCGCATCATGTAGTTCGAAAAGAATCAAGTTCAACAACGAAACTCAGAGTTGTTTTTAACGCCTCTGATCCTGATTTGTCCGGCAAGTCTTTGAACGATCGTCTTCTCAGCGGTCCTAAACTTCAAAAGGATATTAAAAACATCCTAATAAATTTCAGGCTGTATCCGATCGCCATTTGTGCTGATATCGAAAAGATGTACCGGCAAATAGTTCTGAATCCTTCAGATAGAAAATATCAACATATATATTGGCGTCCGTCTCCTGATCAACCAGTAGCCGAATTCGAACTCAATACCGTGACATACGGGTTAAAACCTTCTGCATATTTGGCCATTCGAGTTTTAAATCGGTTGGTTCATGATGAGGGCCAAAGTTTTCCAAATGCATCCAAAGTAATTCTCGACGACATTTACGTAGACGATATCATAACTGGGTCTTTTAACATTCAGCACGCAGTTCAGTTACGTCACGAACTTCAGCAATTGTTGCATAAGGGCGGTTTCTCATTGAAAAAATGGTCAAGTAATTGTCCCGAAGTTTTGAAGGGAGTACCTTCGGATCATATTGAATCCAAATTAAATTTTGATGATGATCAAATGGGCCTTAAAATTTTGGGTTTGAATTGGATTCCCAACATCGATGCGTTCAGTTTTAGTGTCATTCCATTTAATGAAGAACCCACAAAAAGATCAGTGCTTTCTTACATCGCGCGTATTTTCGATCCCATTGGATTTTTGGCTCCCATAGTAATTTGTATGAAAATACTTATACAAAAATTATGGCTCGAAAATTGAGTTGGGATGAGCATATTCCCACTTCACTTCGAAACGAATGGTATAAAATCGTTGACAACATTGCACTTATTTCCGAGTTAAACATTCCACGCAATGTAGTCACGTCTCGAGAATGTCAAATAAGATTGGCAGGTTTCTGCGATGCGTCCGAAAAGGCATATGCTGCTATTGTTTATATTTCGGTTATTCAAAGCAATTTCATTTCCTCCCATCTATTAGCTGCTAAAACTAAGGTAGCTCCTCTCAAAACCTTGTCTATTCCCAGGTTAGAGTTATCTGCTGCATTGTTACTAGCCAAGCTAGTAGCGAATATTCTGAAAATCAACACCCCTATCTCAATTTCTGGAGTCCATTTATTTTCAGATTCCGAAATAGTCCTTTCTTGGATTAATTCATCACCTCATCTCCTGAAAACTTTCATTGCAAATCGCATTGTGGCCATAGGAGAGCATGTTCCCAATGCTTCCTGGCATCACATAAAAACAGAGCAGAATCCTGCCGATCTACCTTCTAGGGGTTTGAGTCCCCAACAGTTCGCAGAAAACAGAAGTTTTAACTTCTGGTTACAAGGTCCAGAATTTTTGAAAAAACCATATTCTGATTGGCCAGAGCCTTTTCGTTACTCTCCTAAGTGTATCGTACCAGAGTTGAAAACCAATATAAATGTAGCTGCCGCCGTTCAATCTCCTCCAAACGATTTATTAAATGTAATAGAGAGCTTCGCGAATTTAAACAAACTTAAGAAAATTTTTGCCTACATTCGAAGATTCATTCATAATTGTCGTGCGAACTTGAATTCATATGTAAAATTTGTAGGTCCCATTGACCCAGAAGAGTTAAGAGGGTTATTTCGCGAATCTTTTTCGTGATTTGAAGGAAAAAAGGTCTATAAGTAGATCCTTAAGACATTGACTCCTTATGTTGATACAGTTGGATTAATTAGGGTGGGCGGAAGACTGCATTTTTCAGCATTGCCACACGAAACAAAGCATCCGATTCTTTTACCAAAAAGATCCGCGTTGTCTCGTTTGATTTGCATCCATTTTCATTTAGTTTCCTTGCACTCTGGTCCTAATACCACCATGAGCTTGATTCGCCGACAATATTGGATATTGTCCCTAAGAGGCCTTGTAAGGGAGTGCGTTAGAAATTGCCTTACTTGCACAAGGTTCAGAGGTAACACTTATCAACCTCAAATGGCCCCTCTGCCTTCAGTAAGAGTGAACGCTTCGCGCCCTTTCAGTAGAGTGGGTGTTGACTTTGCTGGTCCATTCTCATACCGATCAAATAACGCTAGAAAACCAACCATGTTGAAGGCCTATTTGGCGTTATTTGTATGCCTAGCAACCAAGGCTGTTCACCTAGAGTTGGTGTCATCACTTTCTGTAGAGGCATTCCTTTCAACTCTGAATCGATTCATTGCCCGAAGAGGTCTTCCTGAAGAAATCTGGTCGGACAATGGTCGTAATTTCGTCGGAGCTTCTCGATACCATACCGAAGTTTCACAATTTCTAAAGCAGAGTAATGCGGACATATGTGACAATCTATCAAATAAATCTATTAGATGGAAATTCATTCCCCCTTATTCGCCTCATTTTGGTGGCATTTGGGAAGCCGGGGTAAAATCGGCAAAACGCCTACTTACTAAACAGCTCGGTTCTGTCGCGTTTACTTTTGAAGAACTAGCTACTCTATTTGCTCGTATTGAGGCTGTGTTGAACAGTCGACCAATATGCCCTCTATCGAGTGATCCTTCAGAATCAGGCGATTTTTTAACTCCTGGTCATTTTTTAATCGGTGTTCCTTTATTGTCTCCCCCTGAATTTTCGCAATCGATAATCAATCACCTTTAAATAGATGGCAACAGCAACAGAAACTTTATAGACAATTTTGGAAAAAATGGTCACAAGAATATTTGCATACTATAATGCAACGCAACAAATGGCAGGTAGAAAAAGACTGCCCAATTGTTGGCGATGTAGTATTAATCAAGGGAGTCGATTCAAATCCTGCATCGTGGCCCCTTGGCCGAATAACTGAATTATTCTCTGGGCCCGACGGTATTTCTCGAGTTGCGTCCGTTAAAACAGCGACCGGCACTTATACCCGAGCAGTATCCAAATTAATTCCGCTAAATATCCAATTTTGAATTTCAATAATTCCATTGTTTCTTTTGTATCTTATTTTCAAATAAAATTATATTAATTTTAGGTGGGCGGATTTTGTTCACGCCAAAGTGAACGTCTGATTATTTAATATTTTAAAATATTTCGATTTTCCCACTAATAAATTGTTTCATTTTCATTTCATTTTTCCCGGTAAAGTTTGTTTACAATAATATGTTACCACTCTACCAGCTGTAGGTTTCCTTGCGACGACGCACATTCATTCTACATATTGAATTCATTCGTTGTTATTGAAAGAAATTAATTCAGATTTCTTAGCATATGCATCCATTTTCATTGTTTATCGTTTCCAATAAAGTTTTCAAACAAATTCAGTTTCCAATAAAATTTTATCTTGCGATCATTATTTCATCCAAAATTCTTTTGGACAAATAATACAAAACTAAAAGTTAGTGATTTTTCACTGTGAGTGATATCATTGGCGTAATTGAGGAGAGGTCACAAAGAACAAGTGTAAAAGTCTTTCTTCAGCCCCCAACACAGGACCTGCCATCCCGATCGGTTGTTGAGCTCAATCAATTTGTTCGTGGAGTGGTTATCAAGATAAGGTCTTTGCGACCACCTACTGCTGGAGAAAGGTAAGGTGATTTTTTTAATTGACTGTACACTTGTTCCTTCGTGTTGTGTTGGGAAATACATATTTTCATAATTATACAGTCCACTCAATACAATATTTTCCATCTCAAATAAGGTTCAGGATACCATTTGAAAACAATTTTTTTTGGTATTTTGAACTCATTCATATTTTACCAATTTCGAATCGGCCCCAACATTCTCCAAACAATATAATACTAGTCCACAACTTATACATTTCACATGATTGTTTTCAATCTTCAATTTGATAAAACCGATGAACATTTTTCATCCCAGAGTATCAACAACAATACAATTATAATGGCAGCTATTAAATATATCGAGATGAATATATATTTCGCTAATATTTCATTCAAAGATTCTACCATATTGAAATAATAAGCAACACTGATTACAATGATAAGTATGGAGTCTTATTTATAGAGGAACTTTGAATAATGACTCACTCAATCTAGACGTGAAAAAAATATCATAGTATATAGATATATTGAAAATATTCTCGTGATAGATATTATTCAGAGGGTCGAGCTAATTACATGTTCAAATTCCTCTAAAAAAGTACAAAAATCACATCAATGATTCATAAGAGGTTTAGTGTCTAAAACATTTGAATGCTCTACCGTGGGGGACATTATCAAAACTTTTTATATTTCTGTCGCTTATAGAGACATAGGATTCGACGATTAATATATCATATATGCTGATAGATAAATCTATCAAAATAGAGTTCAACTCTGATTCAAAACGATGATCCGCATCATTAACGATCAGTTCAAATTGTTGATCTCAGATCTCGAACCTAGACGGTAGGATATCAATATTATGAATAAATCGTGACAATGTGATAGCTCGAGACGTTGTTTTGAATGATAAAATATTTTCCTATTTCGGAAATGCAGAAAGAAGTGATAATATTCGATGTTATACGGTTCTGAGTTGGCTGATAGGATTTTCTCATCCAAGGTTATTATATCAAGTTCCTACATCATAACAACGTTTTTTAGTGCTTATCTATATTGCGGTTTCTTCACGCGATCAGGGAACTCTACCCATTAACCGGTGAAAAAATGAGTGGAAATCGAACATTTGTCGACCTATCACCGAAAATTTTTCCAAGTCTCATTCAAGGTTGAACGTGAGACAAGTCCTATTCAAGATTTCATATCTTCGTTGAAAAATCCGAACGTGAAAATTGTACATCTGAAGATTATTATTTCAGGATTGATTTGGATAGCTAGCTGATTTAAAACAATATTATAATTGATAAGGATGATGTCATATTCAGGAGAGTTATTTCCTATCGGTTATGAATATACAGGGTGGAGGATGGAAACACTATAGGAAATCAACCATTTTTTATTACATTTCATTTCTTGATGGTACAAACGGAAGCGTTATGATTGCTAATTATGAATACACACATAGAATCATCGCTTAGGTAATATTGTACATATAGAAATATTTTTTTATTGAGAATAAGGTGAAGTTAATAATTTTTCCAATATAGAAATCTTCTTCCTTGGCTCATCCGGTTCTTCATTCTTCCGTTTTTCGATGGAATAGTGACCCCAAGGTAGAGTGTTGAATGTTCCAGGTACCAAATATCGCTTGTCATCTTCTGGACTCAAAGCTATTTTTTCCTGCGTTAATGAATGCACATGATGTTCTTAGCTTGAATCAAATTTTGTGAAATAGTTTTATGCTTCCATGTTTTAAGACATTCTATGTAATCCTCAAAACAAATATTGTTTTTTACAATCGATTTCTTGATACCTTTAGCCTTCTTGGTAACACCATAATTTCGGCACATAGTTTCAATTTCCTCCGGATCATATCCTTCTGTTTCCCATTGTTGTTTCTTCACATCAATCTCATTATGTGAATTTTTGACTGCGTACAGTTTAGATCTGAGACCAACATAATCAGTCATCGGAATACCTCCATTCTCATCGGTCATCATACCTAATACCTTCTTATTCACTTGAGGAATACCATAGGGATTATCCTTTGGGTGGTCGGAGGTATCAAATCGCGTATGGCAATCTCTTCTCATCACTTCATAAGGATCTTCAAATAGCTCATATATAAGCGAGTCTGTATCAGTAAATGTATAAGATGGTACAGCCCTTTCTGAACGCTTCATTCATATAGTCGTAATGGAAATCATATATAGTTGTCTTCGCCAGATCAAGAATGCTCATTCCCACATAAATTGGTTTATTCAAGTATACTTCAAGTTTCCGAAGTTCAACTGCAACCAAGTTCTCGTTGAAAATAACAGAATTCTTGAAGTCTGGTTTTGCAATGTATGATTCGGCGCCATAACGACCTTCCCATTTCGTTAGAAGATGAACATTCACTCTCTTTCTGATGTTTTCCATAGTTTTTCCTGTAACGATAGAATAATGTGTAAATATCTGTATATGAAATCTAAAGAATAGGATATCATATCAGTACAATTCAACTTACCAAATACCGCATTATTCATCAGCTTGAATAGATTCTTCTCGAATTCATTCTTTGCTTTCTTTCTCAATTCAGTATTAAGGTCAATATAGGATTTCAACCAAGTGGTTGAATTTGAGCACTCGATGTATTTTTGTGAGAACCAATCCATTCCTTAAAGCTTGCTTCAGATTGTGGTAGTGAATAATATACTTCTTCTTTGGATGTAATGTAGCCATAAGTTTTGCATTCTGTTGAGAAGCATAGCAAGGTGTCCGAGTCTTAGAATTATAATGTTCAGGACAGAAAGGGAAATGTTTATGTTTATCATGTAAATCCCTTGGATACTCGAGGTCCACTTTCAGAATATACCCCTCTGGAGCATCATCAGGTACGGAGGTAACATCTATATTTGTATCAGACCATTGAAAACTTCCATATGGTAGGTATTGTGACATTGCCCATCCATATTGATTGTTTACATCAAAGTACATCAGGTAATTCTCTGGTTTCTTCGTATCATAATTGGGGATATACTTGTGTTTGCATGAGCTCTTCGTTTTCCACATACTTGACTTAGACCTCCACGTATTCCTCGTTCAACAAATAAAAACATATCAATATCGGTTAGAAGTTCCAATTCTTGCTTAGTATGTTTCAACATACTATACTATCCCATGTATATCCAGGTAAGGTGAAATAATGTGCTGGATCTAATCCATAAGTCTCATGAGTGCTTAAGCGAAATTGCTCAAATACATCAGCTAACAATAAAATGTCTGTTTTCATATATAGATCTGAATATTCGCCCAAATTCTGACATTGAAATTTTTCCCATACAAGCTTAGCCCGCAAATAGCTTTTTCGAGGACATCTCTTATCTTCCAATTTATTATAGAAAGCAGTAACTGGTGGGAGAGAAGTTTCTCGGAAACGGTCATCAGAATCGATATAATCATATGGCATTACCCCTTTCTTTGTAAGAAGATTTATATGCTCTTCAGATTCGTCAGTGAATTGTGATTTGAGGATGGGAAAATCTTCTAAACTTGATGATAATCGATATAGTGAAGAAGCCATAAATCGAAAACTATCAATGAATCGGAAATTCACACAATAATCATCATAATGTTTCGTAAAGCTGATATATTTTTCCTTTGTTATAGGTAGTAAATCGATTTTTCCTTCCATCCTTGTAGCGATATCTTTTATCACAAAATTAGCATCATAACCACTTAGGTTGTGAAATACTACAGGGATCGTATGACTATCTTTATAATTTATGTTACAGCCCTCATGAGCGGCTCCACGGTAATTGTTCTCTGCTATAATATGATTATGATCTCGTACTTTTTTCTCTCCAGGTTTGAAACTTTCTTCGCAGATATGGCAGTGGGTAGCCTTCTGAAATTCAGATTCCTGTTGCGTCGTCATATCAATATCATAAGGACATAGGAAAACTGTTTCAACATATTCAGCAAATTGATTCATTTCATCTGCAAACCATTCCATGCAATTAGGACCTCGATATGAACGATAAAAACTGAGAGTGTCATCATATGAACACTTTACATAGTATCCAACAGCTGCTGCTTTGTGTTCTTGATAATTATTCTTGTATTAGTAGGCTTCAAAATACTTTCCAGATCTGCATAAATAATAAAGGGAACCTTTTCCTTATTTTTGTGATTTTTAAATTTCAGGATATTGTTTCCTATCTCAGGCATTTTGATCGCAGTTTCATTCATTTTCCCACAATCTTCCGAATGACTATCAAGTTTTTCTTGCGATCGGAAATAACGTAAACATCTAACACAGAAGAATTTTTACTTTTTTCTTTGCTTAGCTGACTCGATACAAGTCGAGATAAATTTTTGATCCATACATAATGATATCGAGCTGGAGTATCATCATATCTATCTTGAACCAATAGCAAGTTGACGTGTCTTTCCATCTTGTTCTTAGTAAGATATGTTGGTAATGTAGCAAAATTCGTCTTTTCCTTCTTCAAAACATACACGTTTAT
Organism: Propylea japonica; assembly: GCA_013421045.1. Classification (NCBI taxonomy): domain Eukaryota; kingdom Metazoa; phylum Arthropoda; class Insecta; order Coleoptera; family Coccinellidae; genus Propylea; species Propylea japonica. The sequence continues at coordinate 5,172,770 of CM024244.1, forward strand.
GGAGATGTTGTTTTGTTTCTTAAAGTTGGGTATTTGCTTCATTGTCATTGGAAATTGAATACCTTTGAGCTTTAACACTTCGGAATAATGAGGATACTTCGATAATATTTGGGGATCTTTCTCAACGGGGTGTAATGCAGCAGTCACAGCCCAAGCAAAACATGCATCATCATCGTTCTTCACGTTGATACAAGCTTGTTTCTTCAGGATCTGAGGAGGTAACGGAATATATGAAGATCCAAGTTGGGGTGTAAACTTGTTTATATTAACCCCAAGGTTAACAACATTCACAAGAGCCCATCCGCTATCTCTTTCATGAAATTCTTCAAGTTCCTTCAAGATGGGTATCAAGACATTCCTATTGAACCAATCGGTTATGTTTGTATCTCGGTAAATAGGTGCATTGGACGTGGTAAAATATTTATATTCCTTCCGAACTTTATTTGCAGTCATGATCTGAAACTCTCCACAAAACACCATATTCACTTTAACATCTTTTTTCAATGCGTTCAGAGTTCTTCGCCGAAATATAGCTTCACAATCCACCAGAAAATCTTTAGGGTCTTTATGTTTAAGATTTGTGATAATTCCTGTTCGGATCCTTGACTCAAAGGCGGATAATGAGTCATCCCAATGTACTCTGTTCCAAGCAGTTTCCTTTCGCGTACTCAGTCCTGCACCAATTCGTTGTTGTTTGAATTGATGTTTCAATGATTTTATTGAACGGATCTGAGCTTCAAGTTGCTGTTTTCCTCCAATAGAAGTACAACCTCGCAATTCCCGATATAGTTTTCTTATTGCTCTAGTACATTCCTTTACACCTTTTATTGCATGCTCATTATTAGAATTAGCGATGAACAAAGCCACTAACGACTTTATTAGGCGAAGACAATCCTCTATGTTGAACATTTTTGCTGAAATGTAAAAACTTTCACTCAACTTACAAAAAGATACTTGAATAAGTTTTATGAGTATTTTCTAGTATTATATTATCACTAGCGCCATCTCTACGAATATAAGATAAATACAAAAACGGAAATGTAGTAGATATAGAATAGAATGAGATGAGAAATCTGTATAGAAAAAAATTCACTCTGTTTAATAATTTAAGTAGGCATGTAAATGAACGAAAATTGTCTTCACTTGTATCTAATAAACCTTATGTAGGTTAAAGATATAGTTTAACTATGACAACCAAAAATATACCGTTATTAGGATACGAAGATAACCGAAGATAGACGATGATATTTTTTTTTCGAAATAGCCGAACGTAACCGAATATAGCCGAAGATAGCCGAAGATAGCTGAAGATAGTCGAAGATATAAAACAGATATTAAAGCGGATACTCATCAATAAAACGGATACTAAAGTGGATACTTTCATATAAAAACGGATATTAAAGCGGATACTCATGAACAAAAACGGATATAAAACGGATACTCATCAATAAAAAACGGATACTCATGAACAAAAACGGATATAAAGCGGATACTATCAATCATAGAATTTGTAAAAAACAATCAGCTTAATCATAAAGTTATGATGGTGTCTCATGAAATAAAATATTATAGTTGATGAGCTACTATTGAGTTCGAACACACTCGACAAAAAAATTTATTGATCATCTTTAATAGGGAATATTACTCACCAGATCGAAAAAATCACACTAAAATCACCACTCAGGCAAGGTATATTTGTTAACGTTTCAGACTAGTTTTTGAAGAATATGAACTAGAAGCCTCTTTATATTATAGGTAATCAAAGGAAATGTAACCGCAGCATTGTGATAAGGATATTAATTAGAATAAGATGATAAGATTTGAGTTTTTGTTGAAAAACTAGAAAAAAACATTCAATCGATAGTATACACATTCCTATCATAATTATATAAAATCACACTGAAAATAAAATTTTACTCATATTCATTGATTTTTTTCACTCTATACCTATCACAAATGAAAACAATTAATTGAGTGTGATCTGAGATCATTTAATTTACTTGCAACTAAGCTTTTGAATACAAAAAAAGAAAACAGGGAATCAGCATCTTTAAGTAGCGAATTCATTAAAAATCCTTAATATATGTGGAAGTGAAACTTGAAAGATACTCTACATAAATCTATTGTTTACTGAGAATGATTATACATGTACTGTGAACAATGGGTGTCTTATGCAAATACTACACCAGTGGTTTTCATCTCTGAGGAAATCAGGTAAATCATCTGTGGTAACATCCAATCTTAAAATTTGTCGTTTGAAATTGGAATTTTTCTTAATAAATGGATAAAATGATTGTATCGTTGTATGACATATAGAGCAGATTGATAAAGATAAATCAGAAGAAATATATGAAATTGAAATTATCGTTAAATCTCTTTTAGAGTAAAAGAACTCCCATTCGTTTTGATATAATAAATACATCCAGTCGTCTATATTTTCCATAAAATCCCCCCAATTGAAATTATAATAGTTTGATGTACAATCCATTTGGTTGAATTCGGTACAAGCATTTTCAATATTATCTATTTTTTTCCATACGTCTTCAAACACAACTCTTTTATGATCTTTCAACAATCCAAAGAACACCGTTCGTGGTAGAAATGAACCAAGCTCTAATATCTCCAGCTTTTTCAAGGCCATACATTTACTTATTTCAGATTGTGAAATTTCAACTAACGATTTCGGTTGAAACATTACTTCTTCAGCTGAAAAACTATTGAAAAGAATGAAAGTTGCTGATTTCAACAGAAATCGTACCCCACCTGTTCTAAGAAGTCAGCCAATCAGTAAATTATTGATTATGAAATTCCTATATCATTCATAACTATCGTTGTATACAAATAGCGGAATAATTTGTACCTTAAGAAGGGTGCCAATATTCACTAACTTCTGAAGAAAAAGACCCCCACATTCGTATGCTTCAAATTTAATTTTTTTCCTAACTTCTCATTTACGTCCTGAAATTCATGAGGAACTTGTTATTAGCGAAAATGTTTGAATGAGAAGTTATGAAAATATTGGGATAATCATATCATATATGTGCTTAATGTGCTTAAATGTGAAACAAAACGAGATAACTGACCGGATAACAAATCGGTTTATCTATTTTCATAACCGACTTTACCGACCACAAGTGAAAACTACAAAATAGATTCCCACCGTTTCGCGAAAAAAAGGATGTGAGGTTTTAAATACGACCGCATAAACTTTCAGTTCTCAGTTGTTGTTTTGAGAGAACAAAAATGGGTAAGTTGAAACTTTAATTCATTAAACGAAACGTCGGCATTATCACGAATTAAACAATAGATAATAAATAGAGTCCAATTTTCCCAATATTTTTCTTTCCTTATTCTAAACCAATGGATGATAACCAAGTTACTATTTAATTCATTATTTTGGCTTTGAATTTTTTTTCATGACTTGTTGCAAAAAGGGTTGAGGAATCAACTAACAAATATAAGTTTGTCTTGATTTCCTCATTCTTAACTACGATTTTTTCTGATTGAGATCCAGACAAAATTTCATTATTTAGCTTTGAATTTTTTTCTCATGTTGTGAAAAGGGTTGAGGAACCAACTAACAAATATAAGTTGTCTCGATTTTCTCATTCTTAACTACGATTTTTTTCTGATTGAGATCCAAGCAAATTTCTAACACCATCTACAAACGCTGAACTACATGATTTATTTAGCATCATTTCAACTCACTATTTCATCTATGAATTCATAGATTTAACTTATCAGTTCATATCGCCCCACAAAACTATTGAAATATTTCAACTCACTTATTGATGTAACATTTTTCAGATCATTATATGCCACAAATTATGGATCGCCTGAGAAGTCACCTCACACCAGCTGAAAGGGTAAATATATTTTCTATGAATTTTTCCTTCGCACCTCCAGCCTTCAGCTCATAATTAATAAATATGAAAACTTAATCTTATCCATTCCAATTACCTCATTCTAATTCCATTATTATGATTTTATCATCTACCAATTCATTCATTTTTCTCAAAATATGATTTCCTATTTCAGAGACGATACACCATATTTTTGGAGGGTGAAGTAGGGAACCCCTCGTTCACGCCGGAGGGGTTTACATCCTTGGGGTCGGTCGGCCCTTATGACGTTATGGTGGAGAAATCCGCCATAAGGATAACGGTGTGGTGTTTGAAGAGGTATGTTGTTATAAGAAGAAGTTTTTTATACATATAGCTAAAATTTTTATAATTTTTTACAGATTATAAATATCTTCAAATATTTTTATTTTTTATTGAAAACCTTGACATATATAACTATTCGCCTTTCATTGATGTAAGAATCTGCAAACCCTCATTTTGAAAATTCTTTTAGTAGATAGTCGTTCTATACTCACCCATATCGTTTTTTCTTTTGAAATAATTGGTAGAAATATGAATACAAAGCAACAACTCTATCCTTATGTAGAAATGAAATTGATTTGAATAATAGACTATCATTTTTCCCGCAAGAAGGAAATGAATAGATATCATAGGATATGAAGATACTAAGTCGATTTAAATCATATTATTCATATATATTTATTAATATATCAATACTTAACATTCTTATCCTTAAATAGATGTCTTCAAGTTGTTATGGGGTTGAAGATAAAAAGGTAAGTTGAGGTTGAATTTTCAGCGATAAGAAAATTTTTCATCTAATTGTTTGATTTCCATTAATTTTTTTACTGATATTTTGAAATCTTGTGTATATAAGATCGAAGAGGTCGTAATGAATAAGCATTCAAGTTGAAACCTTGAAAACTATCCACCGGTAAAAGATAAATAGCTTTCGAGTCTAGAATATGATATCTTCAAGATGAATGCCAAGAATGATGCTCTTCAAACTACGAGGATATGATATCTATATTTTTTCAATGTAAATTTTCATTACAATTCGTATTATGAGGATCTAAATACTTACTTCAAATGTCTCTCTCCTGTCAGCCTGTATATTCATAACCGATAGCGGTAACACCTCTGATGAGCGGAACTCTGATATAGAATCTTAGCACTTATTGAAGTACTTATTCGTATTATAACTAAAAGTGCGTATTCTGAACTCGATTGACTCGCTCTATCAAAAATGAATGGTGATGTTAATATTTTTTTTTAATAGGGGTCGTTACATGTATGGTATGGTAGCTTCAAAATTCCAGTTTTTGTGATAATAACCTTGAACGATACTTGGGGTGATCGGTTTAATTACTAGAAACTTGAATTCAAAAACGATGCTCTGTACCTAGGAAAACCACAACGAACCACAACAGCTGTTGTTTTTAATCAACTTTTGTGAAAGTAGGACAAGGTTAAAATTTTCGGTGATAGGTCGACAAATGTTCGATTTCAAATTAATTTTTCATGGGTTAATAGGTAGAGTTCCCTGATCGAGCGAAGAAGCTGCAATATAGATAAGCACTAAAAACGTTGCTATGATGTGAAAACTTGATATAATGAGCTTGGATGAGAAATCAGCCAACACAGAACCGCATAACATCGAATATTATCACTTCTTTCTTCATTTCCGAAATAGGGAAATATTTTATCATGTCATAACGTAGAGTCATTGATGTCATTTTTGTACCTTTTTAGAGGAATTTGAACATGTAATTAGCTCGACCCTTTGAATAATATCTATCACAAGAATATTTTCAATATATCTATATACTATGATATTTTTCCCAGGATTCTGTATTCAATCATCCAGATTGAGTGAGTCATTATTCAAAGTTCCTTTATAATATGATATTCATCATGATTTTCCTTAAAAACACTAGATGAAAACCCCAAGGATCAGTATTATAGTATTCATTGAAGTATCTATTGATATATTATGACGAATTTAGAAGAAGTGAACAGACGATATGATAGAGATAAGAAAGTAAAGTTTGCCGAAGGAGCTAAATTGTGTACAATTCATTACATGGTTTAATGGTCTTTTGCTTATCGGCAGGCAAGAAAAGGTCTTTGGGAGCAATTTGCGAGGGATAATGAACGTTTTAAATTGAGAGCTTCAGCCTTTGGGGATAAACTAGATAAGTTTCTTCAACCTGAACATCGTCAAAAAATTTATGAAGAAAGATTCTCAAATGTTTAAATACATTGAGATTCTAATATACTAATCAGTATAGAGTTTAGTTTCATCGATATTAGTTGTAATGTTCCTCACAACAGCTTTCTTGTTTTCATTGGTTTCATTTCATTTCTCATCATCGAATGATGATATGGAAATTGCTAAATCATATTTAACAAAGTATGGATATTTAATACAAAATAATAATTCAGAAACAGAGTTATCTGAGAATTCACGATTAACTGAATCGATTTTGAAATTTCAAGAGTATTTCAAACTTTCGGAAACTGGTAGCTTGAATAGTGAAACTATTGAATTAATGAAAAAGCCGAGATGTGGTGTTTCCGATTTCGATCAATCTTACATAGCTAGGAGTAAATGGACGAAAAAACAAATTACATGGAAATTCCTAAGAGGTAATCCGGATGATGAACATATAGCATCTAAATCATTTGAAATTTGGGGTGTAAATTCTGGATTAAAATTTTCCAAAAATGATAAAAACCCCGATATTCTCATCAAGTATAGTTCGGGTAATTATAACACATCATCGGATGTGATAGCAACGCACACCACACAGTCTGGCGAGCTCTAATATCAACAGAAGAGGTGAGAATTTACTTGATTTTCTTATGACTGAAGGGGTGGGAGAGTAGCAAATCGGGGTAGTGAACCTACATTCCGCAATGCAATCAGGGAAGAGGTACTGGACCTTACCCTTATTAGCCCAGCCCTACATCACAAAATTTCGAACTGGCATGTCTCAGATGAGGCTTCCCTATCTGACCACAGACAAATCCGGTTCGACATCGACATTGAGCCGATAATACAGGAACCTAAAAGGAATCCTAGAAGGACCAACTGGGAGCTTTACCGCTGTCTGCTGGAGGGCAGCGGGGAGCTTTCGGGGGTCAGGGGCATGGACTCTGTGGATGGCATTGACCTGGCTGCGGAGCACCTCCGAAGCCGGATTTTAACGGCTTATGAGGATAGCTGTCCGCTCAAACGGTCGACATCCAGTAGGGACGTGCCCTGGTGGAACTCCAACCTCGCAAAGCTACGTAAGAAAGCCCGCACACTATATAATAAATGGTCTAAATCTAGGACGCTGGAAGACAAGACTGCTTATAGAGCGGCAACGACTGAATATAGTAAAGAACTGCGTAATGCCAAGCGGAAGTCGTGGCGTACCTTTTGTCAGAGCATTGAGGACACGCCAAATGCCGCCAGACTACATAAGGTCTTATCAAAAGACCATAGTAATGGTCTAGGGCAGCTAAGGGGAATGGATGGTGAGATGACTGGCACAGATGACGAGACGTTGTCGCTCATGCTAGAGACTCACTTTCCAGGCTCCCGAATCTTTCTGGGCAATAAACCGAATCAGGATGTCTCGGCACCCAGACGAGGAGCCAGAAAGATTGCCGCCAAACTCTTTACAAAAGAGAGGGTTCGATGGGCAATCGAGTCCTTCAAACCTTATAAATCTCCAGGCGGGGATGGCATCTACCCGGTACTGCTTCAGAGGGGACTGCAGGTCATACTCCCGGACCTCGTGGACCTCTTTCGACGGAGCTTCACCTGGGGATACATCCCTGAATGCTGGCGGGACGTGAGAGTGAGCTTCATTCCTAAGGCTGGTAAACGGCCAGGGACTGATGCAAAATCATTCCGCCCTATCAGCCTATCCTCCTTTCTCTTGAAAGCGATGGAGAAGATAATTGATCAAGATATTAGAGCGGGCTTACTTTCTAAGTTTCCTCTACACAAAGATCAGTATGCATATCAAGCAGGGAAATCAACGATTTCAGCTCTCCATAGCCTCACCAGGAAACTGGAGAAAGCCTTAGAGTTCAAAGAGGTTGCTCTTTGCGCTTTTATTGACATAGAAGGCGCGTTCTCGAATACGCCAAGGCAGTCCATACACCGTGCGCTGGTCAAGAGAGGAGTGGAGCCGGCAACGGTTGCTTGGATTATGGCTTCGCTGAACAACCGGATAATCAATATGCAACTGGGTGCAGCTTCAATTACTGCGACGCCCGGAGACGGATGCCCACAAGGGGGATGCTTATCGCCACTCTTGTGGTCACTGGTCGTTGACGATCTTCTTAAAACACTTACAAGTGCGGGTTTTGAGATCTGCGGTTATGCAGATGACCTTGTGATAATGGTTCGGGGTAAGCATGACGACACAATTAGTGATCGAATGCAAACTGCCCTAACCTTAACTCACGAGTGGTGTCTCCGAGAAGGTCTCAATATAAATCCCAAAAAGACGATATTACTGCCATTCACCAAGAGGAAAAAAACTCTCTCTTAAAACGGGACCACCCTAACCCCAACGAACCACACCAAATATCTTGGTGTGATCTTCGACCAAAAACTCTCCTGGAGTCTACCTCGAAGCTGTGATCAGTAAGGGCCAGAGAGCTCTCTTCATATGCCAGAGGATGGTCGGAGGTACGTGGGGATTAAAACCTGAACTAACGAATTGGATTTACAAATCCATTGTTCGGCCAATCGTGAGCTACGCGGCTCTCATTTGGTGGCCAAGAGCAAAACTAGTTTCGGGACAACTAGCCCTAGGAAAACTACAAAGAACAACGTGTCTATCCGTAACAGGCGCATCTCGCTCCTGCCCAACTGCTGCCATGCAAGTCATCCTGGACCTGCCTCCTCTAGAGATTTTTCTGGAAAGCGAGGCGGCCAGATGGGCTCTCCAAGTAGCAAGGGAGCGGGAGCTGAAAATTGGTGACTACTCAGGGCACCTCCGCATTCTAAATGAGTGTAAGAAGCTTCAGGATGTAGTCACAGACAACCTCCCCTTGAGACACGAGTTTCAGAGAAACTTTACCACGACATTCCCAAGTCGTGACCAATGGGCTAATAAAGAATTAGTTTTCCCCAGAGGGTCTACGGTATTTTATACTGATGGCTCGAAAACTGAAGACGGACGAGTCGGAGCCGGTGTTTACGGTCCCTCAATCCAATTAGCCATACCAATGGGTCTCTGTCCTTCGGTTTTTCAGGCAGAGACACTTGCTATAAGGGAGTGCGTTGCGCTCTGTGCGGAACGCAACTACCAAAGAAAGGAAATATATATATAGCATCTGACAGCAGAGCAGCCCTGCTAGCGCTTGACTCTCCACAAGTGAAGTCAAAGTTGGTCTGGGAATGCAAAACGTCACTTAACCTACTCGGAGAAAAGAACCAGGTCAATCTCATCTGGGTGCCTGGTCACTCCGGGATTCACGGCAATGAAGCGGCAGACCGACTGGCCAGGGAAGGAGGGACAACCCCCTTCACTGGACCAGAACCGTTTTGCGGCTTCCCAGCCAGTCATCAGGCAATGGCTATTAAGGACTGGGAACAAAAGAGGAAGCTTATGTCCTGGCGTACGACCAATGGTCAAAGGCAAGCTAAGTCACTTCTCTCTCACTCGACGAGCTGGACCAAGAAAGTCCTCTCACTCAGCAAATTGGAACTGAGGAAACTGACGGGCGCTCTCACTGGGCACTGTCCTGTGAGGTATCACTTAAAAAACATGGGAAAGGCGCCCGATAGTACATGTCGCTTCTGTCAAGAAGCCACCGAGACAGCTAGACACCTGCTATGTGAGTGTGAAGCAGTTCACCAGAAACGGTTACGGCATCTTGGCTCCAGGTTCCTAAAGCCTGAACAAGTAATGGATGTGGCCCCCAGAAAGGTGGTGAAGTTCATTGAGAATTTGCTGCCGGACTGGTAAACAGCGCGGGGATGCACAATAGATCTTAAGGTCAAGGTGCTCGCAAGGTCGGTTTTGATCTGTCGCCCCTCCTCTAATCTAATCTAAACATAACATGACTAAAACTTGTGATGGTAATCTTGAATGCACATCTTCATTTGATGGTCCTGGAACAGTATTGGGACATGCATATTTTCCTGAAAACGATCGGTGTGTTGAAATTCATATTGATAGTGGTGAAAAAAGGTTCAAAAAACTTGGTCCTCCAACTTCAGGATTCACCTCTTTATATTTAGTTTTAGTTCATGAAATAGGTCATGCACTTGAATTAGCTCATTCCGCAGACAATAAAGCTATTATGAGTTCTTATTATTCAGAAGATAAAATAAAAAATAATATATTACCACAAGATGATTTGAATGCAATACAATCCCTATATGGACCCCCACCAACAACTCAATCTACAACCAGAACAACTCAACCCACAAGAAAAACCTCTCAAACAACAGAAAAATCAGATCCAACTACAAAGAAATCTATTGAAAATTATTCTCAACCTAATTTATGTGAAGTGAAAAAACAAAATTAAGACGATTGTTATTATGAATAATCATATTTATCTACTATATAATGGATGGGTATGGACAATTTCACTCGTAGATAAGATTATACATCCTCCATTGAAAACCCTTGAGTATATACCCTTAAGTCATATAGATTTCAAGAAGGATTCAATCAATTTATATCAAAGACCAAATGGTGAAATTGGAGTATTTCATCATAATTATTTTTATAGAATTAATTCAAACAGTTTTGCAGTGGATAAAACGTGATCATTTGTCATGGTTAGGACTCCCCATAATGCCAAAATTCAAGGTGTTTTCAATAGTTATACAGGGAAAACATATGTCTTTTACGATAACATTTATTGTGCTGAAATTGATGAATGTTCATTACGAAGGAAATCAATTAAATATATAAGTGAAATGGAATCACTATTAAATATACCATGTCAGTCTGATGGATTACTTCAACAATTGAAAAATATTTTGAATATGATTATAGCGAATCAAATAATTGTTAGCAACACAGATTAAATGGGTGGGGATGGTGATGTAAAAGTATGATGCATACTAGAAATAGAATTCAGTCAGCACAATATAGTTATATTAAGAGTAATGATGGAAGTTTATGAATTTAAGAAATCTAAAAAATTTTATAGTTATCTATGTCAAGAACTGCATCTTGCTCTGGTATATCATGATAGTGAAAAATTTTCAAAAGTTTTGAATGATTTGGGATTATTCACTCCAATCAATATTTTTCGAGATTTAGTGGAATACAGTGCACCAGGAACTATAATAAGACAAGCGTTTGAACATAAAATTAAAAATGATGCATTTATTGAAGATATAAATTATTGTTCAAAAAATGAAGTGACCTTGAATGAAGTAAATCTAATTTTAATTAATTTTGGTTACGTTTCATCCTACGATATGATGAATGTACAGATGCTGTGTGTCTGGTTCAACCGAAAGAAAAGACATGATAGATTTTCAAAAATGTTACTCCAAAAATAATATTTGGAATAGATATAAACAATTGAATACATTTTGGATGAAATGGTGAGTTTGGCAGCATATTGTGGAGATTTCATATCAATTCATTATATGCTGAGGGAATTGAAAAATTGTAAAATTAATTTCGAATTTGATCCTGAGAAGAATGAGGGTCATAAAAAGATTATAAGTATTTTGGATAAAGGAATATCAGGAGATTTGATGAACGACGATCATGCCGGGAATATAGGACCTACACAAAATACATATTATTATGAATTTATAAAGAAAATTCTCACATCTTTGATCAATGATGAATGATTGTAAAAACAATAAAACATGTATTTGAAATAAATCGATTTTATTTATTATAACCCCTTCCACAACAATCCTTCACGAAATCTATCCATACTGAATGAATATTTGATTTTATATAGAGACAAAAATACTTTTTGATTTATAAGAGAGATATGTTTATATGAAATAAAACAATTATTCAATATGTGATTTTATTAAGTAGTAATACATCAATTTTTTAATAAAATACAACATTATGACCTTCTGTTTCATAGGGTTGAATTTCTTCAAGTGTGGCAAATATTTGAGAACACATTTTACACTTTTCATATATCGCTCCACTAGATATCTCAAATCTTCATCACGTGCTGTAATCACTTCTATGTGAAACTTATTTTTGGTTCATGATCCAGATGCCCAAATTTCTTCACCATGCAATCGATACATATAATATCACATTCGAAGAAGTCTGTGAATATTCCATTAACATAATGACCTAATTGATTCTGATATACAATTTGGGTTATAAGAGTTGCTCCAATACATTTGAACTTATACATGTCTTATTGATTTGAATCAAACTCTAAATTTTCATCTATTTATATGAACACGAAGACGAAATATGATGATTGATTATTTGTAGTCAACTGATCTAACACAGAATTACACTTTCATTTATAGATACTATTCTGTGGTTACATTCCTATTGATCCCATCATGGGAACGTTTTTCTTCATTTTTACGGTTACCTGCTCGAATCTTATCATCTTATTCTAATTAGTGGAATTCCATCGAATCCAGACTTGTCAACATCCTGTTTCCACACGAAAACATTAATAGGGCCATGATTATGAATCATTTGATCCCTATTGATCCCATATTGAATGGGACTTGGAAAAATGTATATTCTCAACGTATGTCTAACACCATTCACGTTCAACACCTCCTCTGAATCGGACTTGTACAATTTTCGCGTTCAGATCTTTTCTATGAACCACATAAATAACATTGACTTGGAATAAATGTTCTCATGTCTAACCCCATTCACGTTCAACCTTGAATGGGACTTGGAAAAATTTTTAGGTTCGGATCTTTTCTATGAACCATATAAATAACCTTGAATTAGTACAATTTTCGCGTTCGGATTTTTTCAATGAAGATATGAAATCTTAGAGTAGGACTTGTCTAACTCCATTCACGTTCAACCTTGAATAGAACTTTATGTTCTCATGTCTAACCCCATCCGCGTTCAACACCCCCCTCTGAATCGGACTTGTACAATTTCGTGTTCGGATCTTATGATGACAAAATATTTATCATCAACCGCGTTTCAAAATAACTTCCTTATATGTCGTAAAATGATGTCAAAATTTTCATCATCAATCGCGTTTCAGAATAACCAATTTACATTCCATAAACAAGCGAGGCCCCTGGGGCCGGAAATTCAGACCCCTGACCCCTACACCCCTCACACCTACCCTCCGAGCCCCTCGCGATTTTCGGTCGCAGACTCAGCGCCCTCGCATCATAGTCGTCGGAATTCTAACGCCTTACCCTTTTTTACCTTTTCGTCGAACCGCTACTGACACTAATCCACATGTCTACGTACACGACGCTTACACACGATGTATCAAACTATACCACTTATTCCGATCCTTACTCAACTGATCCGGTAGCTTAACGGTTAAGACGTGCGATTCATTAACCATAGGTCTCAGGTTCGAATCCTGATGAAGTGAAAAAATTTATGTTAGTGTTACTACGACAAAGTGAAAAAAAAGTGACGTCATCTCAGCCCTCCCTCACCCCTCCAACCCTCTCACCCTTCACCTCCTCCCCTCACCCTCTCACCCCTTACCCTCCTACCCTCTCACCCCTGGTCCACTCAGCATCCGACCTTGAAATGGACTTAGAAAAAATTCCAAAATTGACCATTCCTTGCAAAATCGACCTTAGATTCTCTTATGGGAATTTACATGTAAAATACCCCTATTCACGCCAGAACCCGTGTTGCCTATCTACTGATGTAAATAATCAATATGGCTGGGCAATGTCACAATATCTGCCATATGGAGGTTTTCAATGGTCTGATACAAATATTGATGTTACTCCGTACCTGATGATGCTCCAGAAGGGTATTTTGTAGAAGTTGATCTGGAATATCCCACGGAGTTACATGACAAACATAAAGATCTTCCATTTTGTCCAGAGCATTACAATTCTAAGACTCGAAACACCTTGCTATGCTTCTCAACAGAATGAAAAGCTTATGGCCACATACACCCCAGGAAGAAGTATATTATTCACTATAGAAATTTGAAACAGGCTTTGAAGAATGGACTGGTTCTCACTAAAATACATCGTGTGCTCAAATTCAAGCAATCTGCATGGCTCAAGTCTTATATCGACCTCAATACGGACCTGAGGAAGAATGCTAAGAATGAGTTTGAGAAAAATCTATTCAAGTTGATGAACAACGCTGTGTTTGGTAAAAACGATGGAAAACATAAGGAAGAGGGTCAATGTACATCTTCTGACAAAGTGGGAAGGTCGTTATGGCGCTGGAGCTTACATTTCTAAACCAGAGTTCAAAATTCCGTTGTTTTCAGAGAAAATTTGGTAGCTGTTGAACTTAGAAAACTGGAAGTATATCTGAATAAACCGATTTATGTAGGCATGAGCATCTTAGATTAGCAAAAACTACGATATATGACTTCCATTATGACTACATGAAAAAAGCTTTCGGTGATGATTCTATCGCACTGTACACGGATACAGATTCTGTGATTTATGAATTATATAAAGATCTGTACGCTTTAATGAAAAAAGATTGCCATCAATATTTCGATACCTCCGATTACCCTAAAGATAACCCTTATGAAATTCCTCAAGCTAACAAGAAAGTGTTGGGGATGATGAAGGATGAGAATAATGGTATTCCAATGACTGATTATGTAGGACTTAGATCTAAATTATATGCTGTGAAGAGCTCAAGAACTGATCTCAATAAGAAGAAACAAGAATGGGAAAAGGAAGAGTATGATCCTGATGAAATTGATTCTATGCTCAAAAATTATGGAATATCGAAAAAAAGCTAAGGTGTTAAAAAATCTATGTAGAGTGTTTAGAAACATGGAAACAGAAGATTATTACTCAAAATTTAATTCAGGCGAAGGAACATCGAGTATTTTCATTAACACAACAAAAAATTGCTTAAGTTCAGAAGATGATAAGCGGTATATTGTTCCTGGAACTCATGAAACACTTCCCTGGGGACATTATTCACTCAGTAAACGAAAAATTGAAACACCTGAAACACCAAGGAAGAAAAATTTCAATTTAATTAAAATACCTACCTGTATATGTATAATAAATGATCGATTATTATAGTGTTTTTTAATAATTCCAGCCTTTATATATGATCCTACCGAAACGACCTCCTATTAGACCAGCAATTCACCGCTCATTCCAAATTGCTAGTACTGAATTCTGAAATATTTGCCACCTACCAGCCTGTATATATGATCCTACCGAATACGGCCTCCTATTAGACCAACAATTCACCGCCCATTCCTAAGACGCATAATTTAAAGGTTCCCACATCCTGAAATAAAAATTTGCCTCGCATGGGTCCGCACCTGACGGTTCCTTATCCCACTCACACCCCACGCTCCACCCCCTCCCCTCTTTACATCTGGACCCTCCAACCCCCTCCGACCCGGCCTACACTTTTACATTTATTTGGACTTAGAAAATTTCAAAGTGGTATCATTTTCGCTAATTTGGACCTTAGAATTCCTTATGGGAATTTACATGTAAAAATGACCGAAAGTGTGCCAGAACCGGTGTTGCCTATCTACTACGGTTCCAAAGCCTTTACTAAAGGAGAATCACATAAACCAACGATTCTGAAAGAGCTCACAGCAATTCATTGGGCTGTCAAACATTTCGTTGCTATTTGTATGGACAAAAATTTTTGATAAAAACTGACCATAAACCATTAGTTTATTTGTTTTCGATGAAATATCCAAGTTCTAAATTAACACGTATGAGATTAGATTTGGAAGAGTTCAACTTTGGAATTGAATATATCAAGGGCATACAGAAGGTTTGTGCAGACGCATTATCTAGGATAAACATTGATGACCTTAAAGAAATTAATCATAACACTTCTCAAATTCTTGCGGTGACTAGGTCAATGTCGAAGTCATCGAACAATACACCAAGCGCAAAAGATGCTGAAGCGGCTCAAATAACAAACCAAGTAAAAGTTTATAATTCAATAAATAATTATGATTCATTGAACTTGCCCTATTTAAGATTCAGGGTTGAAAATATGGAAAAAGGCACTCTCGAAAATTATGAAATTGATATGTTAATATATGATAAGAGAAAATTGAGTACTCATGTAAAAATTTCAATCACTAATGGCGATAGCCTTGCTTTAGGGCGGGTATTGTCTAAGCTTGATCAGTTGGCTGGTGAAAGAGATTATAAAACATTAAGAATGAAAATGAATGATCCCATATTTACGAGATTTAACATAAATGAATTCAAGAGAGTGGGGCAAAACATTTTCGAAACATATGCATAGTTTTACTTGAACCACGAATGGTAATTGTTGATAAAGATGAAAGACTAAAATTAGTTGAAAAGTATCACAATGATCCCATGTATGGTGGTCATTGTGGACAAAAGCGGTTGCTAAAGAAATTGAAATCGTGCTACTATTGGAAAGGAATGTCGAGGGATGTTGCTCAATACACTAGGCAATGTCATAACTGTCAAATTAATAAAATTAACAGAAGGCATAATCAACCCTTCGTGATAACACCAACTCCTCAGAAAGCTTTCGATATAGTATGTATCGATACCGTTGGACCATTTCCTAAAACATCGCTAGGAAATCGATAAGCGGTAACTATACAGTGCGAATTGTCGAAATATGTAGTCATATCGCCAATACCCAATAAGGAGGCTCCTATGGTAGCGAAAGCAATCCTAGAGGATTTTATTCTTATATATGGACCCATGAAAGAAATTAGAACGGATATGGGTACAGAATACAAGAATGAAGTTTTCTCGAACCTTGCGGAACTGCTCAAGATACAACACAAAATTTCAACAGCGTATCACAGTCAGACTATAGGAGGATGTGAAAGGAATCATAGGGTCTTAAATGATTTCATTAAAATGTATATCAATGAAAGCCAGTCTGACTGGGATACGTGGACTAAATATTTTACATTTTGTTACAATACAACCCCAATGACGTATCACAATTATACACCTTATGAGTTAGTTTTTGCAAGAAGGGCTAGCCTTAGCTCGGATATATTCTGTGATAATCGAGTAGATCCTCTTTATAGTATTGAAGCATATGACCAAGAAATACGTTTTAGGTTACAGTTCGCGCAGAACAGAGCTAGAAATTATCTTGAGAGTGCCAAAAGAAAGCGTAAGGAGTTGCATGATAAAGATGCTTCTCAATTGCATATTGAGGAAGGAGACCTTGTTCTCATAACGAATGAAGCCAGACAAAAATTTGACCCTTGGTGGAAAGGTCCCTATACAGTTGTCTCTGCAAGTGGGCCTAATTGCATAATTGTCGACAAAGATGGAAGACGCAGTACTGTGCACAAAAATAGAATTAAGAGATATATGAGATAAAGTTTGAAGGATATTTATAGTAGTTTTGTAATAATTTTTATTCATTTATGTCTAGGATTATTAGCAGTAGGATGGTAGCTACCTGTAGGTAAGAAAACATGTAACTTAGCAGTAGGACTTATATTATTATATTCGTTGATTCTATCCTGATGAAAATTTATGGTAATTTTGGGTTCAAGTAGATATTTCGAATGAAAGTTTAAATTTCAGAATTGTTGAGAATCTTCTCATTCTTAGAGAACGATCTTCATAAGTGGCCATAGTGAAGATCGTTCCTCAGGAAGGGAAGGTGTAGAGATGTTTTGTATTATTGATCTGATTTCGGCAATCAACCTGATTACCTGAATACCAATCATTGTTATTGATTTCAAACACCTTGAATTAATTGTTATCATTACAACACCTGCTGTAATCGCACACTTACCCAATTGATATAAATTGTTGTTGTTATGGATAGAGGATTCAATTAAAGAAAACTGAAGATTAAACATCTCAATTATTTTCCACCGGTTTCCCACTACAGTTCTACAATTAACTGAGTTAAGCGTGAGGAACGCGGCAAAATCATGGGATGCTTAGATGTAGAGGCTATTGAGTTAGAATTGTTCAGGCGGCCTCCAACTCTGAGGATTCCGTCCTCATCGACAAAGGCACCCAGTTTTCTGAGCGGCCGTGAAAGAGAAGAATGTTCGAATTCTTTTGAGAAATGATGTTGTTGTGTATATTTTACTAACATCTTCAAGCTCTCAAACAATTCCTGAATAGTAAGCATTCCCGTTTTTTTTATCAGGATTTTAAACATTAAAAATGAATCTCAAAATAACAGACAAAATATGTTGAATGGAGGAAAATGACGACATTCTGTTTAATAAATCATCCAAAAGATTTTTGATCGAATTGTTGTGAAATGAACTATTTTTCTTTCTTCCTCCATTGGAAAAATAACATTTCTGGAAAAATGGTTGGTGGGCAACCTTGAACTGCGCAAAAATGATGGACCCTCCCACCATAAACTATTATGTATGACATTACATGGTAACGAACCTCTTGAAGCTATATCAGCAGGATTGTTCGAACTATCTACATGAAAC
Source organism: Propylea japonica (assembly GCA_013421045.1). Lineage (NCBI taxonomy): Eukaryota > Metazoa > Arthropoda > Insecta > Coleoptera > Coccinellidae > Propylea > Propylea japonica. The sequence continues at coordinate 5,191,207 of CM024244.1, forward strand.
CAATTTTCTATCGGATATTTGTCTTGAATGAACGAAACTCTATTAGCGACGAAAGTTTTCCATCGATGGGGTGATGCCTTTATCCAATATAATGTTATTTGAGAATCCGACCACAGACAAATTCTATCTATTTTAAGCTGACCTTCGATTCCCGTCAAAACACTGTGCATTAACTTTGAGAGCAGAACGGCAGCACATAATTCCAGGCGGGGAATTGTAATTTTTTTAATCGGTGCAACTTTAGATTTTGCACACAAAAAATGAGTAAAAATATTTTCCTGATTTTGCAATGCGCGAATGTATATAACACAGGCATAACCCTTTTCACTGACGTCACAAAAGCCATGTATCTCGACAAATTTATTGCTTGATGGAATAAGCAATCTAGGTATTCTCAATTCCGACAAATATGCAAACTCACTCTATATTGCCCCCAAGTTCTGGCGATTTCGTCAGTAGGGGTTTCATCCCAACCCACGTTTGAAAACCACAATCGTTGAATTAGATACTTATTGAAAAAAGTTATAGGAGCCAAGAATCCAGTGGGTCGTACACACGAGCTAGTTCCGAAAGCATAACTCGTTTAGTACAACCTAAACTATCCATGGATTTTACTTTGAAAGAAATATAATCATGTTCTGAATTCCACTGCAAACCCAAGACTTTCAGTGGAGAATCCTCATTCATGTTACTGGAAAATGAAATCGGACATTGTGATAAATGCGATTCAGGAAGTTCAGCCAATATTGCTGGTTCATTACTTGAAAACTTTCGCAGTTCAAAACCACCAAGCTTCAACAAAGAAATCAATTCATCTCTAATGCGGCCCATACACAAGCTACTTTCTCGGCGTTTTGGCAGCTAGCGTTTTGCGAGCGTCCTAGACGCTCGTGCAATTTTCACCACACACAAGCGTCTCAGTAGCTTATCGATCGCTGACGATAAAGGTTTAAAATGTCATCCGTACTTGCACCCGACTTTTCCGTAGCTCGTAACTTTTTGTATTCTTTACGGAATGAGTCTCGGATGCTTTTCATTTTTTTCTTTACGAAATCAATATCGCATTCATCGTTTTATTGTTTACATAAAGCTAACAATTCTTCGTAGGCTTTATTCTTTAGTGTTCTGTTCGAATATTCTTTGCTCTTAATCACCCATCAATACTTATTCTTTTCAAATAGTTCTATAAAATTTGTAATAAATTCTTCTGAATGTGCAATTCTTGCATGATTCTCTGCCATTCTAGACGCTCTCACACACACACAAGCGTTTTTCAAGCGTTTCGCCGGCTATCTTGACGCTAAAATCAAACACGTTTGATCTTGGCGTCCGGCGTTGCGTCCAGCTCGGCGACTCGCCAGCGTCGCAGCGGATGGACATACACAGGCGTTTTTCGGGCTACTTTTGGGCGTTTTGGTCGCTTGCGGCGACGCTAGCTGCCAGAACGCCGAAAAGTAGCTTGTGTATGGGCCGCATTAGTCTGATAGTTTCGTCTATCGTTTGGCAACTAAGTACGAAATCGTCAATGTACGAATGTTCACGAATAGCTTTTGCTGCTAATGGAAAACATATGCCTTCATCGGCAACAAGTTTCAACAGGACTCGTAGCGCCAAAAAGGGTGCTGGACTTGTCCAAAAGACAGTTGCAAGAGGCGATAATCTTGAAGATCGTCATTCGGTGAAAATCTCCAAATAATTCGCTGATAATCAATTTGAGATCGATCAATTAAGATCATACGATACATTATTTTAATATCGGCGCATAAAACAAAAGGTTTGAGGCGAAAACTCAATAAAAGGCGTGAAATATCTTTTTGCAATTTGGTTCCCACCATTAAACATTCATTGAGAGATTTGTTTCCAGCATATTTAGCTGAAGCGTTAAAGACGACTCTCAGCTTTGTGGTAGCGCTATCCGGTTTAAACACACAGTGATGAGGTAAATAAAAATTTCATCCTTGGGTACTGATTCCATATGGCCAAGATTCAAAATATTCTCGCATAAAATTAGAATATTGGAGGTTCAATTCGGGATTTCTTTGAAGGCGTTTTTCCAGCGTATAAAATCGAGAAATAGCATGATCGCGCATTCCTGGAAATGAAGGTTTATTCATTTCATCCCTAAAGGGAAGAGATACAATGTAACGACCAACTTCATTTCGATGACAAGTGTCCAAAAAATGTGACTAAGTGCTGTCACAGATGGGACATTTTCTATTTCGCAAAATTTATTGATTATACTATCCAACGAAATAGCCGACGAATCGCAAAAAAGTGACAGATTCCGAGTAGGCATATAAATTTTTATTTTTCCCATGATAACAAATTCAAATATAGTATTGATAGCTACAGGTTCATCGAATGCACCCGAAATGCGCCTGTGAGAAAATGTCTGCACCTATTAAAACGTCTATTGTACCAGGACAATTGAATTTGGGATCCGCGAAATCCACATAATTCAAATGTAACCAATTTTTCACCGGTATGTGGTATGCAGGTAAATTATTACAAATTTTTGTCAAAACAACAGCGTCTGTGAATAAAAGTGGAGAGTTCTTATTTGCAGGTTTAAGTGTGAGCGAAGCTATTCCTTTATTCATTCGCGATTTCATAGACTCAATTCCTTGTATGTCCATTACATGTTCAGACCTTTTGAGACCGAGTTTTCTAACAGCCTTTTCAGTAATGAAAGATGTCATACTTCCCGAGTCAAGCAGCCACCTCAACGGAAGAAAATTACCTTTTCCGTCACTAAAATCTATGATTGCAGTAGCTAGCAAGACATCACTATATTCCGAGTCTACACCGGAACCAACAAAGCTCGAAGTATTTTTATCTTCAGCAATTGAATTATTTGTCGAAGTTGATCAGTCCCGATTTTGCGAGGTACTTCCCTGTCATGGTGAAGTAATTAATTCAAAGTATGAGGGCTACTTAGATAATTGAAACATAAATGAGAACTTTTACAGAAGTTGTAGCGATCAGCAATTGATTTATTTTTAAAGGCAGAACATGTATAAAGCGAATGCTTGCGTTAATAGCTGGCGATTTATGGATATGAAAAGCATTAGAGCGGGGAACCTTCATTTGTGATTGTATTGGGAGCGGTTTTTTATTACGTGTTATTTGCGGAGAAGCCTATGTGTCTAGAACAATGCACTGTTTATTCAAAATTCAATTAATTTATTATATTGAGGAACCTCAGAAGAACCATGTTCCGTTTCAAATCTGGTAACAGTATCAACATCAAGACGATTTAAAAGCAGCATTAACATAACAAAATCCCACGGTTCAGTTGGAAAACCTAACGTTTTTAGGGCGGCTAAATTCTCAGTAAAAGTGTCTAATAGTTTTCGGAGAGCTCTTGGCGTTTGAGCATTTATTCTATGAGAATTTTCAATTTCAACCCAATGACTTTGGGCTCTGAGACGAATATTAGAATATCGAGACACAATTGCTTCATATGCTTGTGTATAATTAGTATCGGTGAGTGGGATAGATCGTATAAGCGATAAGGGTTGCCCTTCCAAAGATGATATTAAATACGTAAATTTCTCTATGTCACTTAAACTTTTATTTTTATGAATCAAAGCATTAAATTGATCATGAAAAGTTGCAAAGTTTTTGAATTGACCATCAAATTTCGTAAGATCAATTTTCGGAAGCCGAACATTAGAAGAATATGAACTTGAATTACTTGAAGTTTTCACTGCACTCAACCCTGTATCATCCAACAAATCAACTAGCGCTGCTTTAACGGTGTAATAATCTGATAAAAAACCCTCACGTATCACGTTTTCCTTTTCAATGTCCGCTTCTTCATCTGTTAATACCAGAGAAATAATTGCGTTATGTTGTTTATGAAAATCATCGTACATTTGTTGAATATCCTCACTTCTCACTCTAAATAAAGAACAAAGAGTTTTATCTGACCTAGCCTTTGTGGTAAATCAAATGAAGTGTGTATATCACTAATTGCGGTGTTACGATACGTCCTATATCTTTTCATTTTGTCCATATTGAAAGTATAAACAAACCCAGAAATGACAATGTAAAGTGAAAATAATTATTGAATGCGAGGGCGCTCTTAGTCGCAAAAGAATAAATTTTCGTTTATTGCGCAAACTGATGTAGAGGGGACAGACACTGCTTTCTCCCACCTGCGGTGTGTAGCGGTATATTGGCAGAAACTAATAATTTGGAAATTCCTCACGTTGATAGATTTCAAAATTTGAAATCTCTCAAGGTCAGATGCGTCCTTAAATTAAGGAAACTAGCGGAAAAATATGAAAAATGATCAAGCGAATCTAATAAAAAATATGCGGAATTGAATTGAAGCGAGTTTGTGTGCATTTGCAGTGAACTTCTACCAGAAATTTGTACAAAATTTGAAACAAAAAACAAAATATGAGGCTCGAAGGATCAAATGTTCCAGTAAAATAGCTCAAGATTTTGGAAAGCTAAAAGTGGACTGTAATTGACTATTTTCTTGTTTCTGTTTCAAGGCGACCGATAATAAGAGAGAAAGAAAACACCGGTATCCACTTACGTGGTCCTCCAGAAGTTCTGCTGGGATGGTCTTCTTGAATAGGCCTATTCAGTGATCTTCTTTCTTGACTTTCTGGAATATTCTTGAGAGAAGTTCACCACAAATTCTTTACAAGTTGAGTTCTTAACGTTTTTATAGTACTTTGTAGCACTTAACTACAAGTATTTGGCGTTACTCGTCTAAGAGTAATATTGAATATTTGAATTAACGTTTTAGCGAAATATTTCTATAGCAAAGCGTAAATTAGTAAGTTGAGCGGAGCGATTAGCGACGTATCGGCTGACATACAAAATTCGACTAACTGATTTTAATGTTTTTTTTTGTCACATATTTCTCACATACGTTCCAGTTGCCGACCGCTGCAAGGGAGCACTCCGATGGAGCTACCTTACCTTAACAATCCCTAAACCTGATAAATCGGGCTCAACACCGTAGTGGTCATGTCTCGCTGATGTCGAGCCTAGAGGATTTTGGCTTTACTGCCTGAATCGAGTGGAATATGACTCCGATTTCAATTTAAACTATAAATTTGAAACTGACATCGCGGTGTAATACGCGTATGTGGTAACAATTTAGAAATTGTTGATGAAGAGTGTTAAGTCAAAAAATGGACTTAACCAAAAACCCAATTCACTCAAGGAACATTTCGTCATAATCATAATATAATCTAATATGTGGACCACACGTATGGATCCGTAATAGTTGAAAAATATCGTAATATTAGAAGGTTAGTTTAATCAGACTATTTTCATTGTAACAGCGTCTGGCCTTGCAACAAATAAACGAAATAAAGAATGTGCAGGTAAGCAAGGTCGCGACGGTGAATCATTATCAGTAGTAGCAGAGAACGACTATATTGTTTACTAATTGTATTAATTGTTATATATAAACCACAACAACTGCAGATCAGACGAGACCGCAGTTAGCTGGTTCAATAAACGGTTGACAGTGAAATCTCCACATTTTTCCTTCATCCCCATACAAACTACCCTAGAATCAGCACCTGATTCTACATTTGGTCCTTCGAGCAAGTGAGCGGACAAGAAGTTCGTCGAAGCAGGATTCAGTGCCAAAGCCAAGGAGAAGCGCCCGTGCCAAGGAATCCTCAATTCAGTGCCAGTGCCAAGAAGAAGCGCCCGTGCCATCAGAGCCAGTGCCGAGAAGAAGTGCCCGTGCCAAGAAAACGAAACCAGAGCCAAGGATTTACGACCCTTGTCTCTAACAAAAGCGACCGGCTAACAAACTGAAGATAAGGAAAATCTACACCAACGTTGTGCAGTAACAAAAAAAAATATGATGGAGGAAGAATATAAGGAAAAAATAAACCAACAAATGTCCATGGTGAAGAAAATGGAAAAACTTTTATCAAATATAAAAAAGGATTCCTCAAGCAGAAGAACAGAGCAATATATTAAAACAAGAAACGCAACTCTTCAGAATTTATATGATGCCTTCAATAATGTCCACAAGGAGCTGATACGTAAACTACCTCAAGAAGATCCATACATCAAAAACAACTATTATGAGAAGATCGAGGAAAAAAGGGCAGAAATACAATCACTTCTACAAAAATTTGAGAGAGAATTGAAAGCCCAGGACCCATTGATAAAGAAACAGTTGGTGAGATTCACAATGCTTCAGACGTACCAGGATGATATGGAAGGAGACATTCGACCAATCGAAAGGAAAGAGCAGGAACTGGCAGCCGCATGGAAGGAAATACAATCAGCACACATGGACATTTTATGTAACGACGGAGAGGATATTACCACCTATATAACAAAGTACGAAGGTGTGAAATCTGAGTATCAGCGAGTGATGAACCAGCTCAGTCAAGAAGGGCAACGTCAAAAGCAGGTAAATAAAATTAATTTACCCCTGCCTAATATTTCTGTACCGATATTTGCTGGTAATTATGAACATTGGCCAACGTTTCGTGATGTATATAGCGAAACAGTCCACACCAGGGAAGATTTGAGTTGCACTCAAAAACTCCAGTACTTGAAATCGTGCCTACGAGGAGAAGCAAGTAAGCTGATACAACACTTGGACACTACCGCCTCTAACTACGAGGCAGCCTGGAAAATTATACAGCATCGGTATAACAATGAGAGAATACTGTTCTCAAAGTTTACTAACCGTATCTTCAATCTACAGACCACAAACTGGAGAATTGCAGCTAGCCATAAACATGTGCATGATACCATTAAAGAATGCATGCACGCAATTGGAAATCTAAACATAGATATATCTACCTGGAGTCCATTAATAGCAGCTCTGGTAATCAACAAAATGGACTCTGAAACTAAAGAAGCGTTCGACAACGCAATGGACTATCAAAAAAGCATACCTCAATTGGAGGAGGTTTTGCCATTTTTAGAAAGACGTTTTCAAACATTGGAAGCATCCAAAAACATGAAAAAGCCGGAATGGAACAGATCACAACAGAGCCAACAAAAAATAGATAAAAATCTCCGGTATAATCATACCATATACAAAAGACGAAGCAATGCATAGTATGCAAGGAAGGACACACCTTGAAGGATTGTCCCAAATTCCTGGGAATGTCGATCTATGACAGAAATCAAGTGACAAAAAAGAATTCACTATGTATGAACTGTTTAAACCATTCTAGTTCTACGAAATGCTTTTCAAAAATGAGGTGCCATAAGTGCCAGCAGTTTCACCACACCCTATTACACTTCACAGAATTAAGGTCAAAACCATCAGGTAACAAACAGGCATCGTCTAAGCAAGAAGACAACACTAACGGCGAACACGAGGTCGCAACTAGCCACATTGGAAGAAACACCATCGAAAATGGTAAAACAAAAATTACCTTGTTGGCCACAGCCTATATTGACGTCAGAAAAGTGGACGGATCATATACGACACTGAGGACACTAGTGGACCCAGGAGGCGAAGCCTCTTTTATCACACAACATGCTGCACAATTCCTTGGAACCCGTACAAAGCACAGGACAGAAATAAGCGGGGTAGGAAAAACCGAAGCAGGAACCTCGAATTGGAAAATTAAAGCAGAAATACGACCCCGATTCTCCAGTAGCTTCAAACGAATCCAAGAGCTACTCATAATACCAAAAATAACCGGAACTCTTCCAAGGGAAGAAATATGCACAACAAATCATCAGTGGAATAGTGCCATATTAGCTGACCCCTATTATTACAAACCAGGGCCGATTGATATACTATTAGGGGCAGATGCGTATGCATTCATAATCGACGATGGTAATAAAAACATCGGCGAGGGCATTGTAGGAGTCAACACAAAAATAGGATATATTCTATTGGGATCCGGTGAGGGATACACCCCAAAAATCAAAATTAACAGCATGATCTCAAGTATTCAGGAAATCGGAGAACGACTGGAGAAATTCTGGGAATTGGAGGAACCAGAAGCTGTAAGAGAAGCCGCAGATGACGGTAGCTGCGAGGAGCACTTCAAAAACACATGCAGCCGAGACAGAAATGGATCTTACACAGTTCGCATCCCGTTCAACGAAAATAAGAACAATCTAGGAGATACAGCGAATAAAGCGATCGCACAGTTGTATCAATTGGAGAAGAAGTTCAGAAATAACGAATCTCTGTCAAGAGACTACAAAGAGTTCATGAAAGAATACATAACAATGGGTCATATGTCACCTATAAGTCAAGGTCAGGTAACGGAAGGTTACTCTATACCTCACCTAGCAGTAATACGTGCCGAAAAATCAACAACAAAACTACGAGTTGTATTTAATGCCACCTGTCCGTCCACGACCGGACTCAGCTTGAACGACATTATGCCAGCTGGACCAACCTTGCAGAACGACATTGCCGATATTTTGCTCAGGTTTAAAACATTCCAATATGCATTGACGGCTGACATAGAAAAAATGTACCGGATGATAAAACTCCACCCAGAGGACCGAAAGGTGCATAGAATATTATGGCGATTCCGAAAAACGAAACCTATAACGGTGTACGAGTTGAACACACTCACATATGGGACAAAAACAGCCCCATACTTAGCAATAAGGACATTGCATCAACTGGCCTAAGATGAAAAGGCATCCTATCCAAGGGCAGCCAAGTTAATATTGAATAATTTTTACATGGATGATGCATTGATAGGAGCAGACTCACGAAACGAGGCAATGCAACTTCGACAGGAATTAACCGAAGTAATGAGAAGGGGTGGATTCAATTTGCGGAAATGGAAGGGTAACATGGATGCAGACTCTCAGACTCAGGACCTAGCCCTCGGAGAGCAATGCGAGAAAACACTAGGAGTAATTTGGAAAACACAACAGGATACACTGCAGTATCACGTTAAGGATAAACCAGTGAAAATCACGTCAAAAAGGATTATACTGTCAGACATAGCGTCTATCTATGATCCACTGGGGCTTTTATCACCTCTTGTGATAGTAACCAAGGCACTATTACAAGATATTTGGAAACTTCAATGTAAATGGGATGAAAAATTACCACAAGGCATCGAGGAAAAATGGACGAAGTTCAAGGATGACCTAGAAGACATAAATACAATTAACATCCCAAGATGGGTTCAAACAACACCAACTAATTCAATAGAATTACACGGCTTCAGCGACGCATCCCTGATGGCATACTCAGCTGCGATCTACATAAAAGCGACTAGTCCCCAAAACGAGGTACACGTCAACTTATTGACCGCAAAAGCAAAAGTTTCACCACTAAAGACCAAACGTACAATACCACAACTAGAATTACAAGGAGCTGAGTTGCTAAGTAAACTGATGAAAAAAGTAATTACGGCTCTGGACATGAATGAAATACCAATAACATGCTATACGGATTCAACGATTGTTTTATCATGGATTACAAACAATCAGAACAAACAACAAGGTGCTTACATAACAAACCGGGTAAACAATATCAAACGAAATATCCCAGGTGGTCGGTGGCAATATGTAAACACGAAAGATAATCCAGCAGATTTAGCATCTAGAGGAACTTCCATGAGAAAACTTCAAGAATCTATATGGTTCCAGGGACCAAAGTGGCTGCGAAATAAAAATATTAAAATCCAAATACCCCCAACGTTAAAAACGGTGGAGGAGACTAAAACCGTAATGACAATACAAAAAACGGCACAAGATCAGGAAATCAGTGCTTCCTCATGGAGCAAAACCAAGAGAAGCATCGCATACTGCATCAGATTCATGGAGAAATGTAGAAATATAAAAAATCACCCAGATTATCTGACTCCAGAGGAAATACAATACAGTGAAGAAGTACTCTACAGGATGATACAAAAAATTCATTATCAAGTTAGATTCAAGTTCTGAGTGAAAAACAGGCGGTGAATAAGAAAAGCAAGCTACTAAGCCTAAATCCCTTCTTGGACAAAAATGGAATTCTGAGGGTCGGCGGTAGGTTGCAAAACGCAATAATCCCGTACAATCCCGTAATCATCCCTGAAAAACGGAGGAATTCAGCAGACACTTGCATACTCTCGAAGACAATATTGGATACCAAAAGGAAAGCAAAAGGCAAGGCAGGTTATAAATAACTGTATCATTTGCACTCGCTTCAGGGCTTGCTGTTCCCAACAGCAAATGGGAAACCTACCGGCTCCTCGAGTTCAGCCGTCACACCCGTTTACCCACACTGGAATCGACTACGCAGGACCCATTGACTTGAGAGTCTCCAAAGGAAGAGGAACAAAGTCATACAAAGGATACATAGCTTTATTTATATGCTTGACTACAAAAGCAATTCATCTCGAAGCTGTTAGTGATCTAACAACAAAGCATTTATAGCCGCATTCAATCGGTTCACAGCCCGGCGTGAGTTGTGCACAGACATGTATAGTGACAACGGAACAACATTCAAGGGAGCAAAAAATGAGTTGGATATGGAATTGAAGAAAATTATACGTGAAGATAAAATTGTACAAGCCTTGGCTCCGAAAGGAATTCGATGGCATTGGATTCCCCAAGCAGCCCTCATTTCGGAGGATTATGGGAAGCCGGAGTGAAGTCCACCAAATTTCATCTCAAAAGGATAATGGGAAACAGCACATTGACATATGAAGAAATCGCCACGTTATTATGCCAAATTGAAGCAAATCTCAATTCCAGACCACTAGTAAAATTAAGTGAGCAACCCGAAGATACCTCCGTATTAACACCGGGACACTTTCTAATAGGACAGGCATTAACACAATGGCCGGAGCCAGAAACCGAACCACAAACATTAGCAATCAGATGGAAATTGTTACAGAAATTAAAAAGAGATTTCTGGAAACAATGGAGCTCAGAATACTTGTCACGATTTCAACACCGAACAAAGTGGCACCAATCCACTCAGGATATTGGAAAAGGGGACGTGGTTATAGTCAAACAAGACAATATTGACCCAAACAACTGGCCTCTAGCTAAGGTAGTCGATGTACACCCGGGTCAAGATGGATTGATAAGAGTAGTCACCGTCCAAATGAGTAATCATAAAACATTCAAAAGACCGTTAACGAAGATATGTAAACTGCCAGTCCACCGATCCGATCCAGAAACCAATCAAACCACATACCAATCAGGAATCAAAAGGAAACCATCCGGAAACAAAATACTCACAGCGTTAATATGTATTATGGTACTTAGTACCACAACAATAGCATCCGCACAAGCCAATCATACAACGAAGGTCCTACAACCAGGAATATATGTGGAACACATCGGACAAGCATACAAAGAAAATGGCGACTATAAACTGGGCATAAAAATTCTTATAGCACAATTAGAACTGGACGAAGAACACGTAAACAAAACGACACAGCAATTTCTACACTTATGCATAAGCGCCAAGGAAAGATCCCAGGAAGTTCAGTGCGATGAATTAGCTCACCATGTTAGGGAGATTAAAGAGGAACTAATCACCAAAATAGACCACATCCTCAACATAGGAAAATACCGAATGAAACGGGGTCTATTTGGAGAATTCATGACTTCCGTTTTGGAGTAAATGACGAGGTGTACCATAATTTGAACGAGCTACGGGAAAATCAGGAAAAATTGATTGATTTGACGAACCAGCAAACTAAAATAATGGCATCCAGTTTGGCAGACATGGAACACTATGAAACAAAAATTAGTGTGAAGTTGGAAAAGTTCAGGCAGCAGGTAGATCGAGGGCTTCGAAGCGTTGAAAAAATGAGAGGATGGCTGACGGCAGTAGAACCAAATCGTCTCTACATTCAGAGCTGTGCCGAGCACTGAAGAAAAGTGCTTCAAGCACAAAGCACTAAGCCCTATTGAAAAGTGCTCCGGAATCTCGAGTACTAAGCCCTTTTTTCTGAAGAATGCTCGCGATTACTAAGCACTTTTGGGAAGTAATTCGTTTACACGAGCACATAGCACTAAGCACTTTTCAAAATCAAACTTAATATTTTCCATCCAAATATCTCTGTTTGGAATTTTGATTTTTTTAATGTTATTGTATTTTGAACTGGACATTATTGAAATTGACAATAGGTTTTTTTCAGCGAGTCGTTCACTAGTTATTCAATCAACTAGGTTATTTAAGAGAGCGACAAATGGTCAAGATATTTTAAAGTGTTCGCTCCGCTCACACATTAATAGTTCGATCATTCAACAAAGAACACAACCCGAGGTTGACTGAAGGGCACTCCCTGAACCGTATCAAAGAAAGCATAGAAATAGATGACAACAAAGTAGAGACATCGGACGTTCTTCGCCATCTCCGTGGATTGGAAGCTGACCTATCTCAACGAATTAGTAACGAACGATGGCGACACCTGGCCCATTCGATATCGTCAAGCAGCGTCACAACTATAATAATACTGGGGTCACTAGCATTGGGCTACTGTGTATGGCAGACTTAAAAGGTTTCCATTCAGCGCATCAAGCAAGAACCAGCAATCGGAGAACGCAGTGGAGATGCAGCCACTGAACCAGAGGAGGCTGATCAACAACGCCGGTCACTCCAGCAACAAGGAGCACCCGATTTACGCAGACAAGGTACGTAGCCCAGTCAAATTAGATGAAAAAGGGGGCCAACCTCGGAATGAAAGATAATAAGCTGAAAATTGGTATGAACCTTTGTTTTGTCATTCTAAATGTGTCTCAAAAGTCACAAATGCTATCGTGCCGGCGTCTTAAGATATTGAAGGTCAAAGGTCATAAAAATCGGTTTTTTGCGAATATCTGCCTTCCTATTGCTTTAATGAGATTTGTAGTTATTATAAAAGTTGTTATATAAAAATTGTCTACAACTTTTGTTTGAACTTTTTTTTCATACGACCAACCGTTTTTGTGGTAGAGCGCGAAGAGTGCGCAGCGTAGTCATATATGACCTAATGCAAGGTCAAGCGTGAGTTACGGTTAGCAGTTCGTTGCATAAAGTCAATTATTACCTAACCACCTAAATATTAAACAATGCCCACTAATTTTGTACTAATTATTAATTAGCTATTTAAAAAAGAAAAAAACTGTTACTAGAGCATTGGAAGAAAATTTCCAATTTGGATGAACTGGTGGAAGTATTTCAACAAGAAAATTGCCCGGAACAAACATTATTTGAAAATGGAGTGCGCATCTTGGGCATTATATAATGCTCCAAAATCTGAGGACAACATTGACCACTTCCGCTACACGCAATTCATCAAATTAACGAAACTAAATAAACCTGTACAATTGTCAACACTTCCACCAACAAGTGTAGCAGCTCGTCAATATTCAATCGTGTTTACTACCAGATTCAAACGTGTTAAGGACATAGAACCTCAAGAATGGGGCTGGATGCTCGAAAATGAAATCCTGGAGCCCATAAGAACGTTACTACCTCCAGCACCAGCCAAACTACTAAACGTAATATTTTGCAATTGCAAAAATGGTTGTGGTTCCCGCTGTGGATGCAGAAAGTCGGGGCTACTATGTTCTTCAGCTTGTGGCCAGTGCAACGGACAAGCTTGCCTCAACGCTTCACTAAATCCAAGTTTATCCCGATTCCCGATGAAGAAAGCACATATGAGCCTGAAATTCTGGAAGGTTTGGAGATGAATATGACCGATGATGAGGATGATGATAATGAACTAAACTTTTGGAGCGACAACAAGGGAGAAGACGACGAAGAAGAAGAAGATAATTAGCTTTCTTTACAATTTTATTATAATTAAAATCAATATGCCATATTAAATGATTAATAAAGATATGTGTGGAATATATTCCCTTACTTTTTAGTATAAAAATATATTTGAAATATATAATCCAGAATTAATAATATACTATAGTAAAATCGAGAGTAAAATAATAATTATAATAATTATACAATATGAATAATTCAATTACTTATTTTAATTTAATATAAATGATTAACAAATAGAACATTAATAATGGGCATTGTTTAATAATTATAATTGTTAAGTGAATAATTTGACTCATACAACGACCTGCTAACCGTAACTCACGCTTGACCGTGCTTAGGTCATATATGACTGTACGCTGCGCACTCTTCGCGCTCTACCTCAAAAACGGTTGGTCGTATGAAAAAAAAATCAGACAAAAGTTGTAGACAATTTTTATAGTCTACAACTTTCATAATAACTGCAAATCTCATTTAAGCAATAGGAAGGCAGATATTCGCAAAAAACCGATTTATGACTTTTGACCTTCAATATCTTAAGACACCGGCACGATAGCATTTGTGACTTTTGAGACAACATTCAGAATGACAAAACAAAGGTTCATACCAATTTTCAGCTTATTATTTTCATTCCGAGGGTGAAATCCTTATTTGACTGGGCTAACGGACGCTTGCGGACATCTCACTCCGACGATACCTCATGATACTGATCCATTTTTAGTGGCGGCAAATATGTTATGTCAAAAAATGGGACTTAACAAAAAACCCCAATTTATTCAAGGAACATTTCGTCATAATCATAATATAATCTATTAAGCGGATCATCACGTATGGATCCGTAATAGTTGAAAATATCATGATATTAGAAGGTTAGTTTAATCAGATATTTTCATTGTAACAGCGTCTGGCCTTGCAACAAATAAACGAAATAAAGAATGTTCAGGTAAGCAAGGTCGGTACGGTGAATCATTATCAGTAGTAGTAGAGAACGACTATATTGTTTACTTATTGTATTAATTGTTATATATAAACCACAACACCTGTAGATCAAACGAGACCGCAGTTAGCTAGTTCAATAAACGGTTGACAGTGAAATCTCCACATTTTTCCTCCATCCCATACAAACTACCCTAGAATCAAACCTGATTCTACAATTATAAAAGGCGAGGTTCCCTTCATCTGGAGTTAGTTCTGATTTAGACGTATGCCTCAAAAGTTTCGGAAAATTTTCCAAGTGACCGCGCTTTAGCTGCAATTTTTTGATGATTCTTCTCTTTTAGTGAGTGCTAGTGTAGTAGAATTGTAAGTACCAAGCCGAATTTACTACAGTCTGTAACCTCCCCAAATGGTTGAGGTCCTCCAAGGGTGTGGGTTGGGGTTTCCAGAGATGAAACAAATGTTTTAATTCCAGCATATATTTCCTTGTGTTCTTAATGGTCTTATTGTTACAAAACCTGGGGGTTGGCCAGAAGTGGGTTTTTAATCAGGAACTGAAAACACTACGGAGAAAAAGAAGGGTTATGTTCACACGTAATTACGTCAATATCTCAAAAACTACGTCCATGAAAAGAAATATCTTACCCAAAAACGTGACAATGTCCTTTGTTCCGGGTGTATACCTTGACGGTTCAGATTAAATTGATTTTAATTATTGATTGACAACTTTGAAATTACGTCTTTTCAGTTACGATGTTGAAGAAAAAAGAACAAGAAGTCAAACTTTTGACAGTGACTTTCTGTCTCAAAATAAATTACACTTGAACTACTGCATTTACAACTATATACCACAGAACCGTGAAAAACCCACCGCTGGCAAGTTCCCCTTCCGACAAGATCACATTAACAGAAAACAAAATCAGATGTGATCATAAAATATAGTGAACAAGTAAACATAACCAACGATAACGAGTAAACAAACATGCAGGTGTGGAAAACTCTCCTCAACATCTAGGAGGCCATTCTTGGCTAGAGTGCTACGATTCTGTTTCATTCAGCCCTAAAACATCCGCACCAACACGGCTTCGTGTCGTAGCATAGCCCCCCACCAATTAATTTGTGAGGAATGTAAATAGAGGCGGTATAGTGCGATTACTGCATGAACTCATAAATTAATTATCCTACATAGCCCCACCAAACCGTTGACTACAGTTAAGAAATACCAAATTTCGCTATATGTGCCCCACCAAACCGTAGACTACAGTTAAAATAACACTGATTCTACGCTATATATGGTTTTAAATTAACTACATAAAATGTCCCCCTTAATTTCCCCATAGATCTTCAATAATATAAGCATTATTTCCAAAACTTTTTTTACTCTAAACGGACCTCATATAACAGAAATAACTTTTTATTTCTTTGTCCTCTGCTGATGAAATATTGTTAGATTTCATCCAAACTATTCGTCTCTTTTGAATTTCACTGGTTTAATGTACAAAATCGCTTTATTTACGAGATTGCGTTTACTATTCATGGTTTATATTGGATATGATACTCGTATGGAAATGATATTAATTTCTTTATTTTAGATAGTGTGTATTCGATGTTCTGGTTTAATCGGGTTAGGGTTATTTGGGTTGCAGTCAATTTCAAGAAGAATTACTCTTGTTCTTTAGCTCGAGCTTTCGGACTAATTTAGTCCTTCATTAGGAGCAGCTATAATTTCAAAAATTCACATTAACAATATTACATACACGGTTTTTTTTAGTACTTACAATTTGAGGTTATCTTGTTAGAGTTGTGATCATACATAAATAGGAATGCAAAATATTTCTGGAACCGTATTCCACGGTGTTTTTACTTTTTAAATAATACAGGTGGCAATGAACTACAATTAGGATTATATGGATTAGTATTGAAATATTACCAGTTGTTATATTTTTGGCTATGTCGAAACATTTGGATGACGTATGTCAACTGTCTTATTCTACTTTGTTTTGTTAACGAGTACCATTATTCTTTTTCTTCTTTTATTTACTGTATGTTGAACTTCTAAATTTATATTATTTTCTATTTTTTACAATTACTATTTTGCTATTTCTTTCAGATAACACTAGTTCAGACATATATATCAATTATTTTTTATTTTTTAGTTATAAATTTCTAACTTCAAATTGCTCAAAAACAAAAGCACAGGACAAACATCTACACATTGTATTTACTTCTACACAAAAACTTTTACATTATCTATCTTTATCTCCTACTTGTCTTCAGCTGATATCCAACATCTCATTTTGGATATCTGTCGACCCTCGGTTGTTCTTCCTTTTATCCCATTCGATCAGTAATGAGTAAATGTTGCTCAGATTTTGGATGTCCCTTCTAGCGTTGATACAATGTTCTTCTTGGGAGATTCTTACCATCTCCAGGAACAGTCTTTTTTCTAGGTTTTTCTCTTTGTCCATTATTTTAACTTCTTCAAAATCAGGATGGTGTTTTTCATCTATCATGTGTATTGCCAATGCACAACTCCTTCTGCTGTTGTTAATGTCACTTTTATGACCTGAAATTCGTTGCTTTAAGGTTGTTGAAGTTTGTCCTACATATACTCCCTCACAGTTTTTGCATGAGATTTTATACCACTCCATTTTGTTGTAGTGTTGGTGTGGGATCTTTCAAATTTGTGAAAATAGATTTAAGTGGTTTTACGTTTCTTGTTGCTATAAGAAATTTTTCTTTCGGTATGATTTTCTTGAGTAATGGTGTCAATTCTTCTATAAATGGTAAGGTGATATATCTCGTCTTAATTCTCCATCTGTGGTTGGTTGTGATCCTATTAGTCGTGGGTTTCGAGGAGTTTGGTGTGCCGTGGATTATTCTGTTCAGCAAACCGTGTGGGTAGCCATTCTCTCTTAGTATTCCTAATAACAATTTCAGATTTTGTTTATAAATTGGGATGACATATTTTTGTTATTCTTGTTTTTAAGTTTCTTATAATATTGACTTTCATACTAAATGGGTGATATGATTTGTGGTGTATGTACCTGTTTGATGATATCTTCTTCTTGTACCAATCTGTCATTAATGTACTGCCTTCCTCTGTTTCCTCTCTGATTACCTTCATGTCTAAGAATGGTATGGATTTGTCCTTCTTCTTCTATGGTGAACTGTAGTGTTTTGCTGGTATCAAAGGAATTCAATATTTGTAGGGACTGCTGGACTAGTTCTTCTGGAATGGCTGTTATGATGTCATCTCTGTATTTTTTCAAAAAAGGTATTTGGCACGGGAGGTTTTCTTTTGTATAATTCAGTACTTCATCTATCACATATTCGGCTATTATTCCTGAGATTTGTAATCCCATTGGGGTACCTTCTTTCGTTTGTAGTAAGATCCTTCGAATGAGAATGAGATAGTGCTGAACAAAAACTCTAACAGTTGGAAGAATTCATTTCGGTTAATCGGGCTGTTGGGTTCTATGTCCTCCCACTTGTTGTCGATGCACTTTTGGCTATGTCTAATGTGGTGTTCGTGTACAATGAGACTGCGTCCCAGCTTACTAGTAAATAACCCATTGGTAGCTTTAGGTTGTTTATATGGTCTGTTAAGAATTGGCTATTCCTGTGTTTGGGCAGTCAATTGAAGAGATTATTGGTCTTAGGTTTAATTCTGGTTTGTGTATTTTGGTAAGCCATAATATCTTGGGCAGGTTCCTTTGTAGAAGGTGAGTCTTCTGCTGTTCTTCATCAATTTCCCTCGTTTTTTCATTTCTGCTATTATTTTGTTTCCTTTTGTTGGTAGCGGTTCGAAGGGTCTCTTTCTATTCTTTCATAAAATTTTTCATCTGCTAATTGGGTTGTCGCTAGTTGGCGGTATTGTTTCTCTGGTCATCACTGTCGTTACATTTCCTTTATCTGACTGGGTATAATCAATTCGGGATGTTCTTTTACAAATCTTTGGGTGTCTTCAATTTTTTGAGGAGCTGGCTACTGGTGGGTTTGTCTTTGTGTACATAGTTGGTAATTATATTCGTTATCTTGGCTGTCATTATGTTCTTATCCTTACCATGGATAGTTTTGGTGGTCTTTTCCATCTCGGCTAAAAGTTTTGGGACTTGTATGTCGTTTTTTTTTGGGTGGAATGCAGAATTTTGGTCCCAGCGCCAAAATTGTTTTCACATCTGTTGGCAACTCTGTTGATGTTAGTTTTTTATCCATTTTCCTGTGTGAAATCTGGAGTATCTGGTCTTGTACCAGTCTTTGTAGCTTGTTCTTATTTCTTGTTGATTTTGAAGAAGGATCTTTGTAAGATATGGAGTTCTTTCTTAAAATTCCCTCCAAAGTAGTTCGGGGAGATCTGTGTAGATTATTTGGGTTAAGGTTTGTTGTCTGTTCTCTAGGTATTCGACGTTCTTATGAGTTAGTTCTATTTCCATATTTGTTATCTTGGTTCCAATCTTGCCGTAAAATTGTTTACCTGTTGTGCCGTTTTTCCGTCTTTATACTCAAGTTGTTGATATATCCTTTTTGTCCACTTTCTACGTGTTTTGGTCGGATTCCATCTTGTCGGCATCTTAACAAGAATATTTTGCGATTCCTTAGGTTGGCTAATTTCTTAAGGTTGTTCATGAATTCTTTCATTTGCGTTACTTTGTCTCTGCCGTAATTGCGGTGGATTTCTCAAAAAATCCCATTTTGTTTCTAATTTAGGATTAGTTTTGAGAACATCCACCGCAATTACGGCAGAGACAAAGTAACGCAAATGAAAGAATTCATGAACAAACTTAAGAAATAGCCAACCTAAGGAATCGCAAAATATTCTTGTTAAGATGCCGACAAGATGGAATCCGACCAAAACACGTAGAAAAGTGGACTAAAAAGGATATATCAACAACTTGAGTATAAAGACGGAAAAAAAACGGCACAACAGGTAAACAATTTTACGGCAAGATTGGAACACAAGATAACAAATATGGAAATAGAACTAAACTCATAAGAACGTCGAATACCTAGAGAACAGACAACAAACCTTAACCCAAATAATCTACACAGATCTCCCCGAACTACTTTGGAGGGAATTTTTAAGAAAGAACTCCATATCTTACAAAAGATCCTTCTTCAAAATACAAAAAGAAATAAGAACAAGCTACAAAGACTGGTACAAGACCAGATACTCCAGATTGTCACACAGGAAAATGGATAAAAAATCTAACATCAACAAGTTGCCAACAGATGTGAAAACAATTTTGGCGCTGGACCAAAATTCTGCATTCCACCAAAAAGAACGACATACAAGTCCAAAACTTTTAGCCGAGATGGAAAAGACCACCAAACTATCCATGGTAAGGATAAGAACATAATGACAGCAAGATAACGAAATATAATTACCAAACTATGTACACAAAGACAAACCCACCAGTAGCCAGCTCCTCAAAAATTGAAGACAACCCAAAGATTTGTAAAAGAACATCCCGAATTGATTATAACCCAGTCAGATAAAGGAAATGTAACGACAGTGATGACCAGAGAACAATACCGCCAACTAGCGACAACCCAATTAGCAGATGAAAAATTTTATGAAAGAAAGAAAGAGACCCTTCGAACCGTACCAACAAAAAGGAAAACAAATAATAGCAGAAATGAAAAAAACGAGGAAAATTGATTGAAGAACAAGCAAGAAGACTCACCTTCTACAAAGGAACCTGCCCAAGATATTAGGGCTTACCAAAAATACACAAACCAGAATTAAACCTAAGACCAATAATCTCTTCAATTGACTGCCCAAACACAGGAATAGCCAAATTCTTAACAGACCATATTAAACAACCTAAAGTACCAATGGGTATGTACTAGTAAGCTGGGACGCAGTCTCATTGTACACGAACAACCACATTAGACATAGCCAAAAAGTGCATCGACAACAAGTGGGAGGCATAGAACCCAACAGCCCGATTAACCGAAATGAATTCTTCCAACTGTTAGAGTTTTTGTCAGCACTATTCATTCTCATTCGAAGGATCTTACTACAAACAGAAAAGAAGGTACCCCAAAGGGATTACAAATCTCAGGAATAATAGCCGAATAGTGATAGATGAAGTACTGAATTATACAAAAGAAAAACTCCCGTGCCAAATACCTTTTTGAAAAAATACAGAGATGACATCATAACAGCCATTCCAGAAGAACTAGTCCAGCAGTCCCTACAAATATTGAATTCCTTTGATACAGCAAAAACACTACAGTTCACCATAGAAGAAAGAAGACGACAAACCATACCATTCTTAGACATGAAGGTAATCAGAGAGGAAACAGAGGAAGGCAGTACATTAATGACAGATTGGTACAAGAAGAAGATATCATCAAACAGGTCATACACCACAAATCATATCACCCATTTAGTATGAAAGTCAATATTATAAGAAACTTAAAAACAAGAATAACAAAAATATGTCATCCCAAATTTATAAACAAAATCTGAAATTGTTATTAGGAATACTAAGAGAGAATGGCTACCCACACGGTTTGCTGAACAGAATAATCCACGGCACACCAAACTCCTCGGAAAACCCAGACGAATAATAGGATCACAAAACCAACCACAGATGGAGGAATTAAGCGAGGATATATCACCTTACCATTATAGAAGAATTGACACCATTACTCAAGAAAATCATACCGAAAGAAAAATTTCTTATAGCAACAAGAAACGTTAAAACCACTTAAATCTAGTTTCACAAATTTGAAAGATTCCCACACCAACACTACAACAAAATGAAGTGGTATATAAAATCATGCCAAAAACTGTGAGGGAGTGTATATGTAGGACAAACTTCAACAACCTTAAAGCAACGAATTTCAGGTCATAAAAGTGACATTAACAACAGCAGAAGGAGTTGTGCATTGGCAATACACATGATAGATGAAAAACACCATCCTGATTTGAAGAATTTAAAATAATGGACAAAGAGAAAAACCTAGAAAAAAAGACGTTCCTGGAGATGAGTTAAGAATCTCCCAAGAAAAAACATTGTATCAACGCTAGAAGGGGACATCCAAAATCTGAGCAACATTTACTCATTACTGATCGAGGGGATAAAAGGAAGAACAACGAGGGTCGACAGATATCCAAAATGAGATGTTGGATATCAGCTGAAGACAAGTAGGAGATAAAGATAGATAATGTAGAAGTTTTTGTGTAGAAGTAATACAATGTGTAGATGTTTGTCCTGTGCTTTTGTTTTGAGCAATTTGAAGTTAGAAATTTATAACTAAAAAATAAAAAATAATTGATATATATGTCTGAACTAGTGTTATTGAAAGAAATAGCCAAATAGTAATTGTAAAAAATAGAAAAAATATAAATTAGAAGTTCAACATAACAGTAAAAAAAAGAAGAGAAAAAGAATAATGTACTCGTTAACAAAACAAAGTAGAATAAGACAGTTGACATACGTCATCCAAATGTTCGACATAGCCAAGAATATAACAACTGGTAATATTTCAATACTAATCCATATAATCCTAATTGTAGTTCATTGCCACCTGTATTATTTAAAAAAGTAAAAACACCGTGGATACGGTTCCAGAAAATATTTGCATCCTATTTATGTATGATCACAACTCTAACAAGAAACCTCAAATTGTAAGTACTCTAAGAAAAAACCGTGTAT
>CM024244.1:5213611-5319879 GCA_013421045.1 Propylea japonica
TGGATCTTTTGGGATATAGGGAATGTTATTTTACTAAGAAGAATTAACAAATCTTTTTAGAATGGAATGACTTATATTATGAGATAAAGCCCTTTCTTTCAGATGTTCCCTTAAAGAGAATGATTCTTCTTTCGCCTAAGCTTTCCTCAGAGTCGCTTATTTTGTTTTTATCAACGTCATAGTCATATTCATATTGCTCCTTGAGCATGGAAGACTGTACTCCTTTCGGGTTATTCAAAAATGAAGTTACGTCATTTGGCAAATTTGAACATTCAGGAGACAACTGCCGGGAAAATAGGAATTCCGAACTTAAAATGTAACTTTCATTCACTGTTTTCAAGCCACCTCGAATTGTTTCAAAGATCGGACACTACGCTTGAATTAGCGAAATTTTTTTATTTTATTGAAATATTCATTTGGTTTTGTCCATTATCACTGAATGTAAAAGAGCAGTTGAATCGAATCAGAACAGTTTTTTTATTTTTAGGTTATTTGAGAACCCATGTCTCCTTTTGGAAAATAGTGTAGCCATAAAGTCCAAACAAATGCTCCTTAAAAATTCCATAAAGCAATAAATTCTTCTAGCCTCATTCAAGCAATAAATGCGCAGTTATTTCTTCAAGTAATGTAATATGGCTTTGGAATTACTTCAGCATTTGTTTAGCATTGAGTGCTATCCTAATGCTCCGAATAATTCCTCATGGTTTTTGGAAAAATTCTATATTGCTTTTAACCTAATTTGGCATTAGTTTTTAGCCGTGATTTCTATCTCAGTGGTCTAGAACAAGGCTGCCAAAAGCACGGCCGCGGTCCGCATGCGGCCCGCAGTCGATATTATACGGCCTGTGGTATATTTTTAATATTAGAATGGAAGAACAATCTCCTGAAATATATTGACTATATAATTGTGGAATTTGAGCAGCGATTCATAGATTTCAAAAGAATTAGAGAGTGATATATCACTTTTTACTCATCCGTTAACAATGATATCGAGAGTGTGAGGACTGACTATCAATTAGAATTATGATGCGACCTACAATCAGACCGCTTTTACAAGGGCAGAACAGAGTCTGGAATAGATTTTTTTAAGCTCCTTGGCGATCGCTTCCCCAAATTAACCAATCTCGGGCTTAAAAATAGGTTCGATGATGGCAGTACCTATCTTTGTGAAAGTGCGTATTCCACGATGAATTTTATAAAATCTAAATATAGATCCTCACTATCGGATGATTCACTCACGCACGCACTGCGCGTCTGGCTACAACTAATATTAATATTAATATGAAAAGATTGTGAAAGATAAATTAATGAAGCAACTAATACCATTGTATAAATATACAATGATAATACCTGAAATTTAATGTACAGTTAAATATCAGTTATATTGACGTTATTAAACCTTTTCAAAAATTGTTTTCATTTGTGCGGCCCTCCAATCTATTTAGTAATTTGTATTGGCCCGGGATCAAATCAGGTCTGGACAGCCCTGCTATAGAAACAGCCATTTGGCTTTGACATGCTTTTGGCATAGAATTTGATTCTAAGGTAAATTGATGACATGAATTTGGCATTCAATGCCGGTGTTGCTTAGGATTATTACTGAAGTTACCGCTAATGTGAACCGCTGTCACTTTTGTCATCTAACATACTTCGCTATCCTGTGTGTCAATAATTGTTTGTGCTCAATATTGCAATCGCCTCGTCCGAGAAATTGGCATCAGTTCTATACAGTGTGTTTGGTCATGACTTAGCGATAATTTAAGGGCATCAAATATACATAATTTTATCGACAACAAAACACCCAAATTTGAAAGTTTACCCCCTCAGTTTTGGAGTAGCCCCCATTTCAAATTTACTTTTTTATTTCCGTTGACCCTTCCAAATAATATCGACTTCTTTGGACATAAGGGTAATACAGATTGAAATTTTTTTTTTTAAATATGATACTACCACCTTTTATGGAAGTTTAACAATATAAAAAATTTTAAACTTGAAAA
Organism: Propylea japonica; assembly: GCA_013421045.1. NCBI lineage: Eukaryota > Metazoa > Arthropoda > Insecta > Coleoptera > Coccinellidae > Propylea > Propylea japonica. The sequence continues at coordinate 5,215,609 of CM024244.1, forward strand.
CGCCATAAAAAAATTCTTTAAAACAGTTTCAGTAAAAAATATGTACTGATTTTCTCAGTAAATCCGCAATAGTACAAGAACTAGCCATTTGAAGTATAATTATTTTCAATGATTTAACACCCAAGGATATTAGCTACAAAACACCACTCACATCATTTCTGTAAGTTACATAATTTGAGAGTTATTGCTGTTCGAACATGATCACTACGCGAGGAAAGACACAAGACAGGTTTTCATGAAGCCACTGCCTGTCTACAGAGCATAGGCGGGGGCATTTTGAGCAATTTTCATGATTCATCTGTTTGTTTGGGTCATTAACAATTATCGAGAGTACAGTACTGAGGTTTTTTTTATTTTATAAATTTTCATAATGGTCATTTTTCGAACAGCAATTACTTTCTAAAAATGTAACTTACAGAAATTATGTTGGTATCGTTTGTTGCTAATATCCTTGCATGTTAGCTCATTGAGAAAAAATTATACTTCAATGTGCTAGTTGTACAATTGCGAATTTACTGGGAAAATCAGTACATTTTCTTACTAAATTTTTTTTAAAGAATTTTTTTATAACTTTTTAAGTTATATGTTTTCATATTGTATCACTTTAATAAAAGGCGGTAGTATCATCTTTCAAAAAATATTTTTTTCAACATCTGTAGGACCTTTATGTCAAAAGAAATCGATATATTTGGAAGGGTCAACGAAATAAAAAAGTTTAAAGTTTAAAATGGGGGCTACTCCAAAACTAAGGGGGTGAACTTTCAAATTTGGGGCGTTTTTTGTCGATAAAATTAGGTATATTTATGCCCCTAAATTTCTCGCTAATCATGAGCAAACACACTGTATAAGGATTCGATATTGACGAGAACATTATTAGATGCTTTGAGGATAATAAAGAAGAGGCCCAGGAGTGTCCCCAGGACTTTCATTAGACATTTTGGATATAAAGATTGTAGTAGTAGTTAAAGTATTGAGTCAGTTGGTAACGTTAAAACAACGATAGAGCAGATATGACAATCACCTTAAATTAGACAAAAACACTTACCAAAACTTGGACGGAACTAAATTTGTTGAGAAGGTTTAGTAGGGAATCGCCAGCTAAACATATTCCAATTTTCAGATCACAAACGTTTCGTAATCTTAGCAGGCAAAGGCAATCCAAAATTTGGGCTCTGTTAGATTTTGTTGATTAATTCATCTTCCTTTCACTATGCTTGGTAGATTAGACCATCGAGGCATCGAACTTATCATTATTCTTTTATTCAACACTTAGACTGTCATACACATCTTACATACCACTATGACAATTCGTGTTCTTACACCACTACTATACACAACATCCATACCCGCACCGGGATTCGAACAAGGGCCTACAGCTTCGTAGAAACTTTTAGGCGCACGCCCTTAGCCCCCACATCCACCTAGGGGGTTATGTTACATTGTGTGGGTATGTTCTTCTATAACAAATCATAGATTTGAGTATGTTCCTGCTATATTCGAACAAAACATCCCATTTTCTCTTGACAGAGGTTCATTAATTAAATAGGATATACAAACATTTTCACGTTGAACCCCTTGTAATACTACATTACACACTGAATAGCACTGAAAGTTGCTGTTGTTTCTACATAGTTTAGAGTATACACAGTATTGAACATGCTTTCACCATATATACATAATAACATTTTCTTGTCTGTTCAAATTTAAGTCGAAGCAGTATAAACAAGTTCGCGCATATGCTGAAGGACCTTCGAAGTGGACTAAGATCAATAAAGAACAAAAGTTCTTTTTTGATCTGAGGAAGTGGATGGTGTACTGCAGTGGGGACCGCGTTTTTACCTATAGAAATCAACAGTTGAACTCCAGCGACAGTTTATTTTTCGGTATCTTGTGTTGTTGTGCTTACTGTTCGGGGTGTTTCCATTATTTTTAACAATATACAGGATTGGTCATCCATAATAAATGACGAAAAAATGCTCGGACAGGTCAAATTTTGTTGAAAGGGTGACAAATAAGGGTGTTCAAATGAGTTGGATATCACTACCCCATCTAGCTGCAACCCTCAACAGCTCTATTTTTTGAATAGGGAAAAGAGGTCGAGCATGAATGTATTTTTTTCACAAAGTAAATCGTGCGCTTTCGTTCAAATTGAAATAATTGCTGTTAAGGTTGACGCTCACGTGGGCAAAGGGAGCTAAGCGAGGCAAAGCGTTGCTTTCCGCCGAAGAGTTTGCACTTAATCAAATGGTTAGACGCTCACTTAGGAGGCGCGAAATGAAGAGCCGAATCATTAGACGCGGGGAATATTAAAACGACGAAGCGAAGCGCTCGGAAAGAATGCGTCGTTTTCCAGCGGAAGGGTTGCATTGAAACAAATGGGTAGACGGTCAACTAGAAGGCGCGAACCGAAGAGCAGCCAGGAGGCGAGTCGTTTGACGAGTTAATGATCCTTGGTCATATGCGCTACAAATCTCCTAGGCGGACCTCAAGTAGGTAGTTGGTGCCGGAATCAGGTTCGTGACCCAAGTTCGGCGCGCTGTATTCCCAACTCAAAGAAACATAATATGCGATTTTTATATGGAAATTTTATACTGAAATTTTGTCAATGGGGAAAACACAGTATTTGTGTGAAATGAGTTTGTTTCAATGGCTCATGAGAGTGTTGATTAGAATTCTCTCAATTGAGTTCTGGAAAAGCAAATTTGAAATACAACACAACAACATAATTTGTATTTTGTAACTATGAATGTGAATTCAAATCGTCTGAAATATAGGTATTATATAATATGAATACAAAAAAATTTGAAGAATTCTTCTCCCAAGAAATAAAATATCTAATAAAATTGAAAAATTGTGGAATAATTCCTTCGAAGGATATATAAATCAGCAAACATTAAACATGTTCAGGATTAATGTTAAAGTCGTTCTTCAAACTTAACCATCATTATAATGATTCTAATAAATATGATTTCTTATTTTAAATAATAATTAGTTGATAATAATTAATTGTGTTAAAATAATTCCTTCATGAAGTGTTTCATGTTATTTAGTGAATTATTTTCTAACAGTAAGAAAGAAGAAGACATTTTTCGATGTTGTCGTAGAAAAGGTATTTGTCCTGAAATCACCAGAATGAGGGAATTCGATTACTACTTGCTCTGTTTTTTCAATCAGTTAAAAAAGAAATAAGCTTTCGTATCAAAGATTAATATAGTTTTTTTGTATTCCTGTTTGATGATAGGACGACAGGATTTCATTGAAATATTGAAATACGACTACTGGACTTACAGAGATTCTGATGATCAAATAACAATAGCTCTACACATTTTTCATGCGGGTGAGGCGGCATGCAACAAGGGTAATAATAATAAATAAAAATTTATTGTTGCCTAGAGATAGGGAGAATTTCATCCGATGCCTGCTCGGCGCATCGCTTTGTCCAAGTGAGCGGTTATCGGCGAACGCTTCGTCTCGCTTCGCGCCTCTTCGTCATGTGAGCGTCAACCTTTAGGGTAGCGGCTAGATGGTTTGTGTATGGAACTCATTTCAACAGACTAAACATGTCCTTCTGTAAATAAAAGTTCACTTGTTCGATCTCAAGATCCAAATTCGGCGTGTGAAAGTTATTGATGGAATACTGAGTCACTCTGTAAAAACGATAAAAAAAATACATCCATGCAGAAAATTCAATTGCCTTTTCAACAAAGTGCTGTTCGACTCCCTTCCCTATTCAAAAATGAGAGCTGTTTAGGGGTTGCGGCTAGAGGGGTAGTGATATCAAACTCATTTGAACACCCCTTATTTGTCAACCCTCAACAAAATTTGAACTGTTCGAGCTTTTTTTCGTTATTTCATCTCAATGCTCAAAATTCGGGGTGGCAAAGTTATGGGTAGTTCCACCCTGTATTAAAAAAAATGATAGATTTACGTATATTCTGGTGATTTTTAATGACTCTTTATGATAATATATTCGAAACATATATACTGTCATATGTAAGATTTGTCGACATTTTGAATTCATGATGACATGCGGTTCCACTACTGGGTGGTATTTATGACAAGTAATCTTTCGATGCGTACCGGGTTTTTCACTAAATTGACCCCCCCTTTCACTTTGTTACTAAAGGAGATACAAAAAATGTTTCGTACAAAAGTCACGAAATCAACTGAGGTTTTTTGATATGATTCCGGAACTGAAATATATACAGGGGGTGCCAACATATTGATGGCAACTTTATTTTTTCAAATGGAACACCCTGTATATTTTTCCATGTTTGGCTAGCTCTTTTCCCCTGATTTCGAATATGTAACATATGTTGGCCTATCTCTCTTATCTGAGAACCACAGATTTCAAATTAGGATCCACCTGCCAAGATCTGTAATCATTTTACAAGTGGCAGAGCGCGTTTACTGAAAATGCTCATTTTTTTGATAGGCTATTTCCTCCTGATCTCGAATATAAATGCGTATGTGGATGTATAGCTCTTCATTTTCAGAGTTTAAAAGTTTTGAAATGATGACACCGAATAAAAAAATATGTGAAATACCTATGAAATTATTTATATCCAAACAATCTACTTAAAAGTATTATTTTAGAATAAATACTTAACAATTACTTAACGAACGAAAAATGATAACGCTGGTAGTATGGTAAGAATAACATCAACTAAAAAATTGATCAAAATGACCACCTTCATTCAATACACATATAGTCCATTCACGAAAGGTTGAGCTGTCAGTTGGCCATGGAAATTTGGCATATTCCACTGTGTATATTAAAATTTTAGGTTATGTTCTTTATTTTCTTGTCAGATTGATACGCAATGTTGTCAATATTGCATAGAGTTGTCTGACAACTCGCAAGCTCGTCGGACGAGGCCGGTACATTCGGCAACGTTGACTTTATTTTACGTTATGACAGCAAATACTGCCAACTTCAGATAAATAAAGAAACGCCTACTATGCGCTCAACCTTTCGTGAACGGACTATAGTTCATAAGTTGTCTCAAGTTGTTTACACTATATTTGATAGCATTATTATGGCTCTGATTCAAGTCAGAAATTAAAGCTTCAAAATTCGTTTCTAATCATTACAATATTATCATTATTCTTTGTGCATTGGCGGGATTAGTTCCGAATTATGGGTTCAATATTGGTTGATTTTATATCATTAATATTATTCTCCGCTTTCATTGATTGTCAATATTGCTGAAGTAAATTTTTTCCTTCAGGAACGGCTATAAAAACGTGTCCAACGGTGTTAAATCGGAACTATTTGGTGGCCATAAAATGGGTGCGCAATTACCAAACCAAAGATCAAAATGGCCATTATTCACGCAACTTCAAAAACGCTATGCCAGATGGTTATTGAAATTCGAAACTCTGTGGTGCTCAAATAAGAAAGATATACCAACATATGTTACATATTCAAAATCAGGGAAAGGAGCTAACTAATATGGAAAAATATACAGGGTGTTCCATTTGAAAAAATGAAGTTGCCATCAATATATTGGTCACTCTGTATATATTTCAGTTTCTGGACTCATATCAAAAAACCTCAGTTGATTTCGTGAACTTTTATACGAAACATTTTTTTGTATCTCCCTCAGTAACAAAGTTAAAGGGAGGTCAAATTATAGTGAAAACCCGGTACGTATATGCTTCATGCAGAGGTTACGGCAGAGCCTCTTCGTAATCTATGATAATATGCTTACAAGAATACGAATATCGATTGCTAGTTAAAATTCAAATGAACAAGACATCACTCTATTAACCAATCACCGTTGATCTATATTGTCATTCGAAATATTATATTGAATACGTTTCAAAAATACGGTAACACTTCTAAAAAGAAAGTACTAATTCTGAAACCACGTGCCAAATTATACTTGGAAAGAAAACGAGCCCGGTTCGTTCAGAGGCGAACTAGGGATAATTCATTGAATATTCCAGTTTGTACTTCATCTAGAAATCTACAATTCGTTGCCGCTACGATTCTGTCATATGCAAGCGACAAATCAGAGCTATAAGCCATATGCGCAAACTATGCAATCTACTCTTTTCACATTACTACGCCTCAAATTTGAACGGAGTGCAGATACTGGAATCCTCCAACATCTGAGTTCATTTATCAGCTTGGAGTCACAACATGAATGCTCAAACATTCTATACATTGCTTATACATAATGGTTAAAAGTTACAACGATTTTATTCTCAGAATATAAGTCAAAATAGTTCAAAGCAGTTCGTGATACTGGCTTCATAGTGTTGAATTCCAATTATTTAAGTGAACACAATTTGTTTGTATAATCAACCTCATTAGGTCATCATTAATAATTCATTTATATTTCCTTATCCTTTCTTCATTTGAAATCAAACATTGAATTTGAAGAAGTTCATACTTGGAATTGGTTATTCATAATGAATGCTAAGACATAAACTTACAATTAATTATTCGCCTTTCACTATAATATGATGGTATAATATAAACAAATACAAAGATAGGCGTCCATACCCAAAGTCAAGACAATGGTCTATTTGTGCCTGGCCGGGTCATGACATTTTCAACCCTTTGGTAAAAACTGTAATTATCAGTGAAATGTTCTTGCTCTACCGATACACTGTGCAGGGTTGGACAACGTTTCGTGTATTGATATGGAAATAAACTCATTTATGGTAATAAAATAAAAAATCTATTTTAACCCATCATCCTACTTTTTTTCAAATACAAACATTATGTTATGTGTAGGCTCGTTGAAAAAATCGTGACAGATGGTCACGGACGGATTTTTACCATACTGTTTTTCTTTTTAAATTTACTTACGTGATTTTTTGAAAACAAGACAAAACTCTTTGAACACTAAGATATTTCAATACCTCTTAGTGCAATCAAAATGATAATGACAAAAATAAACAGATTGTTTATAAAGAATAATTATTGAGGGTATCTCATAAAGAACACAATTTTGAATACTATAACTTTTTTTTGTGCTCTGATCCATTTAAAATTCTTTAGTAGTGGAGAGTCAGTAGAGCATTCGATATCGTATATTGTGAAAATAAAAAAAATTATGGGAGATTGAAAATAAATGTTTCAAATTCACTTATGAGGGCGTAGTGATATTATTGGGGAAGTGTTGACGAAGAATTCCTTCGTGAATGCTGAAATATGGATAGAAGTGAAAAATGGACAGAAGTGATAAATGGACAATTTCTTCAATAAAAAATTATTTTTCGACTGTCGCCCCTTTTCTTAGAGAAATTTGCATTTCCTGGTCTAGTCAGGAAAGTACGTAGTAGGACTCGACCGGGAATCATGATTTTATTTTTTCAAATACAAATATTAGAATATCGTCGGTTGAGAACGAGGAGGAGGATTGCAGGGAATTTAACCAAAAAGGGTTAGCTGGAAGAGACCAAGCAATAACAGGGAAATGGATGTTACTCTTGCGGCAAACCAGGACATTTCGCGAGGGAATGTCGAGGAAAGCCTAGAAGAGGAGGGCAAGGCGAATGTTTTTTCTGTCGCGAAATAAGGCATTTTCTTAGAGAATGTCCAGGAGGACTGGTAGAGGAGGTGAGAGACCAGAGAACTCGGGTTACAGGAATTGGAGGACAGAAGCAAGAGAAGGAAGAGAAAACGAAACTCTCGAGAATTTAGGGGAGAAGAAAGGCAGAATTTAAACGGGAACGGCCAAAGTCCCACCGCCAGGACAGAAGCCTGAGATATGTAAGGCGGAATAATGAATGGGTGATGTCAAGGGAACATGTAAATGGGGGAAAAAAGAAAAAAACAAATTATGGTTATTCCCGAAATAAATTTGGTTAAAACAATGGATGTACCTCACCTAATTAAATTAAATGTGAATGGAAATTCAATACTTTGTTTGGTGGATACCGGAGCAGCAGTCACTCTTGTGAAGAAATGGCTGGTTTCAAAAAATCAGATTAGGCAGGATGGAATAGACAGGTATCGGTTAACTAGTGTACGGGTCACAGTCTACGAACGTGGGACACTGCGAATATTTACGTAGGACTGGAAGGGGATAACTTGAGTACGACTTGGACTGCTGTCGTTTGCGACAATAATGCCTTAGGAGATTTTGAAATGATTTTGGGTAGGGATTTTCTTCAAGCAAATCAAGCAACAATAAATTACAGGGAACAACTGTCCATCTCAATGTGGGGTAGAACGTTCGAACTTTTATGTAAAGGCGAAAATTATCATCATGAGGAGAAAAATATTATGGCATCGGATAGCCACCATTCAACGGAAAATTCTTGGAAAAACCCACAATCACAATCAATGGTCACTTCGGTGGATACTTGTACTCAAACGGAGGAAATACCAGTGAATATAGGGAATAACATAAGGAATATTATTTCTGGCGAAATACCAACGGAAACTCGTATGATGAAGACTAAACCACAGAAAAGATCGGGGAAAATGGGAATTTAGGGTATAATATACAAAAAGTTGAGGAACTAGAATAGAACAGAAATTAGAAATTGGGGAAATTGATCAGGAAATGAATTGAAATGGGAAACTGACATTATTTTGGAAGAGGCTTTGATTCGAGGAAAGTTGAAAGAAAACATTCAGGGAAATTTCATGGTTTGTGAAACGAAAACATTAGGGAACGGAAAGATCATGTTGCAAATTGTCTATTGAAAAATTTAGAAAGGGTTTGGATTAGGGTGGTAAACACATCTTCCAACGAGGTCAGACTCATTAAACGAAAACCCCTGGCTAAGGCAGTGTCATGTAATGTTATGGGAAAAACTGAACAAGGATCGGAAAATTTAATTGGGGGAATTAATCTGGAAAACATAATTGGATTCATAGTGGATTCGATTTTGGACATTTGGATGAGAATATGCAAGCGAAATTAGAACAATTGATACAGGAATATCGAGATTTGTTCTTGGACGAAAATGATAGGTTGACCAGCACTACCAAGGTAAAACATAGCATAACGTTGGAGCCCGGATCTCAACCCATTTGTGAAGCACCTTATAGGATTGCATATCATCAACGCGAAGTATTGCAAAAAGAAATCGTCAGGTTGTTAGAAGCAGGAGTCATACGACCTTCGTTTAGTCCGTGGTCCGCCCCTGTAGTTTTAGTTACGAAAAAATCACCAACTGGAGAAGAAAAAATAAGGATGTACATCGATTACAGAGGTTTACATGGAGTCACAAAAACTGAATATTATCCACTTCCAAATATTTCACACTTAATTCAGGGATACAAGACCGGAAATGAGGCATTGTTTTCTGTTATTGATGTAGCAGAGGCATATCATCAGATCGACATGGAGGAAAAGGATATTCCCTCGACTGGTTTCAGTACATTTCAGGGACATTACGAGTACGTGAAAATGCCATTTGGGTTGAAAAATACTCCGTCCACGTTTCAACGATTTATGAATATTACCTTAGCGGGACTGGGAGATCTATGGATGGTATACCTAGATGATATCATCATATTCAATTCAACCGGAAAAGAAGACCATATATTAAATTGAGAAACGTTTTTGAACGACTCCGGGAAGCGAATATCAAATTGAAACCGACAAAATGTAAACTTTTACTGAAAGAAGTGAAATATTTAGGCCACATGATTATTCAACAAGGAGTATTTCCAGATCCAGAAAAAATTGAATCTATTCACAATTTCCCCATTCCCAAAAACATCAAGGGAGTGAAATCATTCCTAGGTTTAGTTAATTGGTGAAGGAAATTTATACCTGATGGAAAAAGAACTTCTGGGGGTTATTTTTGGCTCTCAGACTCTCAGATGTTACCTCTATGGAAAAAAATTTACGGTTATCACCGACCATCGACCACTGAAGTGGTTACTTACAATCAAGGACCCGGATTCTAGATGGGCCAGGTTGGCAATGACCTTGGCTGATTAAGACTTTACAATCATTCACAGGATAGGTCGACTCCATGGAAATGCTGACGCTCTGAGTCGGATGTTTAACAAGGATGAGCACTTTATTGACATGGAGTACGAGGAATTCGAGGAATACCGGACAGGTCACCGAGTGCCGGATATGGAAAATTTGACGGAAAAACAGGGAAATATTTTTTCGGCTCCAGAACGCTGGGCCTTGGCTCACTGCGTAACGAAGGACCTTGCAATGGAAACGGGAATAGCATTGGAATTCAAGAAAATTTTTGGCTCAGTAGAAAAATTACGTCAACAAGACAAAAACGTCAGGGAAACGGCTGAATTAAATTTACCGGAAAGGTATGTGTATTATTTAGTGACCAAACCGAATTATTTCGATGAACCTTCATATCGGGGCATGTGGAACGCTCTTCGTGATTTAAGAAGATGGTTTGAGAAAAATAGGGATCGCTATTTAGCAATACCTAGGATGGGATGTGGATTGGATAAACTTGATCGGCAAAAAGTATCGGAAATGATTAAATTCATTTTTCATTTCAATTCGAACATGGAAATCGACGTTTACACCGGTGCGGAAGTCATTGCAGCTATTACAGTACAGAATTCGGAATTTATCGAACCTGAGTGGGGTTGCGAGAAGTTGAAAAGGGCACAGGAGAACGACGTTTACTGTCAGGGAATTAGATAAGATTTGACTATTAAAGCGGGAGAACAACATAAATTGATTGTGGCGACGTCATAGGTAATGAAAATAATGGGAGATTTTCACGATTCTCCTCTGGCAGTCTGGCAGGACATCAGGGACAACAAAAGACTTTAGGTAGTCTAAATCGGAGGTTTTTCTGGCCGAATATGCGTACGGATGTCATCGATTATTGTGCAAGTTGTGATGCTTGTAATCGAAGAAAAACTTCACCTCATCAGGAGAAAGATCCTTTACAACATTTTACAGCTACTTCTGAACCGTGGGATTTAACGTCAATGGATATTGTAGGACATCTTGTTAGCTCTTTGAACGAAAATCGATACTTACTCACTTTCCAGGACTACTTTACTAAGTATGTTAAGGCGATCCCCTTACCAGACCAAAAGGCGGAGACCATTGTTCGAGCTTTCGTTGAGCATGTTTCATGTTATTATTAGACATGGATCCTTGAGGAAATTATTGACTGACAGAGGAGCGAATTTTACGTCAGCACTATTCAAGGAGGTGTGTAAAATTTTGGGGATCGAAAAGATCCAAACCTGAAGGATATGTTGGCCCAATACATTAGTGGGAATCAACGAGACTGGGATATCTGGATACCCTTTGTTTTAATGGTATATCGTGGAAGCATCCACAACACGACAGGGTACAGTCCATATTTTCTTTTACATGGAAGGGACCAAGTTCTTTCTATAGACAGCTTTTTGGAGTCTGGAAGACTTCGGTATGATTACGCGGCAGAATTTTTGGAGAGGTAAAGAGTGGTATATAGAGACGTGTACCAAAATACGGAGGAGGCTAAGTCTGCGAGAATCAAAAGGTACAACAAGAAAACTGCTGAGCATCAATTTGAGTTAGGCGATTTGGTATATCTGAAAATGATGAATTTGAAAAGGGGTTTATCGGAAAAACTTATGAAAAGTTGGGATGGGCCTTCTCGAATTATTGAAATGGTTGGTCCGGTAACGTGCAGAATTAGACAATGCGGAGGACGAGATGAACAGACTGTTCATGTTAACAGGTTGAAACGCTTCATCACTAGAAAAATGGGTAGAAGCTCGCCAAATAGGGAATATGAGGTATTAGAGCAACAGGAATCTGAAGATCAACAAGATCAAATGGGTAGATTTCACTCAATGATGATACCCCAATGGAACAGGGTTTCTGAACGGGATCAAGAAGCATTTTCTAGTGAAGGAAGCGAAGAGGAAGATGAAATTGTTGAGAGTTCAGATGATGACTACAGAACTGAACAGTTACACCTGAGGAGATTTTGTAGAGTAAGGAGATCAACCGACAGATTAGGGAGTTGGGAATATTACTGAGTGACTGAGTCCCTTAATCTAAGGGTAGCATGGGACATCGCCTCTTCAGTCCTCAGGAAATTTGAATCGCTTCCTGTCCAATGTAGATTCTAGGGGTTCATCACACCCGGTGAACCGTTACCTAAACACCCCCCCCCCACCACCCTTTTTTATCATTACTACATCCCTTTTTCTCTTGATTTTTTTCTCAGTTTTTAAATTGATTGAAGTACTGAAATTCAGAAGATTTTTAGAGTCAAATGAATTCCATGAAAATCAAAGTTTCATGGAGATGAATAGAAAGAATAAAAAGGATCGAAACGGAAAAGGTTTTTGTTTATAGTAGTAGCAGTCTATGAAGGATGACCAAATCAGTGGAGGAGAATTTGCGAGGAGTTGAGAATATAGGAACCAGAAGAAGAAACCTCAGAAGGAAGAAAAAGAGGACTTTTTGTTAGGAAATAAAGAGTGACTAAGGTGCCATTGGGAAATTATTTCCGTCAATCTCAGTTAGGTTACGCCACTGGTCCGAGAAGACGTTCGTGTAAAGACAATTATTAGTTCGATAAAGTGCGATATGAGTGTATCAAATTTCCATTTGTGATAGACAACACCTCGAATGGACATCGACTCAGCAGTGCCGTGCATATATCCTTCGAACTGATCGATAATAATGGACGATAAATGTTCGAAAATCCACCCTGACGAAAAACCATTGGTTTTTTTTTCGAATTATTGGTTTTCTATTAGAAAGTGGTTTACTAAAGGTTATTTCTATATTTTGGTTTCACATAGGAGGAAGCAGTGTCCACGGTGAAAGGTTGTTAGGAACGAGACACTATCAAGGAAGTGCTTGAAAGTTTTTTGTGGAAGTCAATTGCGAAAAAGTGTCGGTGTAAGATGAACACCTCTGTGGTTTCTGGATTGGGTTTTGTAGAATATTGTATTAGTATATTTATATTATGGGTTATGATAATCTGTTCATAGTTTGAATTGCATGATTTTGTTTTTGAGTTTGGAGCTGAAGGAACATACCACTGTAGTTTGCACAAATGGTAATGTATAGTCATGTGTTTTTAATTGTTATTTTAGCATTTTGATTTTTGTTTATATGTGTGTTGATGGGAAAAGTATTGGCTCTGTAATGCCAAAACTTTTTCATTGTGGAGCGTGATGTAATACCTGGAAATATAAATATTATCCGCAGTATTAAGAAAATAGAATTTCGAAACATTTAAGTTGAGAAGCCAGATGGCCCCATAGATAGATAGTACCTATTTCGTGTAACTTGATCCTGGGGTAAACAAATGGGTTCGTTATCGTGCGACCCGTCGAACTGTTTACAGTACGGCCACTTAGTCGATATATTTTATGTTCTGGGGTCGATACTTTCGTTTAAGCATATTTTGAAGGACCGATAATTAATAGGGTGTTAATTTGGAGTTTTTTCGTTTTAAGTGGCCATGGGAACGCTTGGTTTCCAAGGGAAGAAAATAGTTGATGTGGCGTTTTTTTATTGGGTAGGTCAAAGTCCAAAATGTCAAGAAAGGGTAAATTTTCGAAGTAGGGAGACGCTACAGAGCTTAGGAGGTTTTTGAAAAAGGATTTGGCAGTCAGTTATTGTTTAGCGGTACTCGGTTAAGGTTCCTCAGGGTGGAAGTCTTCGGTCAAGAGTAACGGTTAGGGGGCTCGTTGGAAGAGTCAGTTTTCGGTCAGTCAGTAACGGTTAGGAGGATCATTGGAAGAGTCTCAGGGAGTTGTGGTCAGAGTTTGGGGTTTAGAGTCACGTCGGGAAAATCGGTGGTACTTGGGCGTTCGAGGAAAACGTCGAGCGGAGGCTTAGTTAAATTCGCGAATTGAGGTGTTCGGGAGTGTAAAAGCAGAGCATACGTTTGTTTGTTCCCAGGTCAATAATAAAAAGGACGGGAAAAGGTACGACTGTTCCATATTGAACACTAGGTGTATTACCAGGTAGAACGGAGAGTCTCCCATTAGTTAGCGTTAGTTCTTTTCCAAGATTCATAACTGATAAATGTATCTTCTTTTGGTGATTGTTCAGAATAGAGTTTTTGTCAATAGATTAGTTGTATATATTTATATGGGTGTTTTTTTTATTTTTCCAAACTCCTCAGAAAAAGTTAACAGTTAGACTCCCTCTTCGTGCAGGGAGCACGGATCAACGTTTTATTTCTGGCCTTAGGGTAGAAGAGATAATTATTTCGATTAATAAAAGTACATAGGTCGACTTGTATATAAACTTGTACTAAATTGTTACGTGGGTTTGACAGATATTTCAATTACGAAAGAATTCGATATCTTATTTTCATTAATTTTTTTTTCGTCGTCCCCAGTGTATCAGGTGAGGTTGGTTACCTATTGTTGGCCTAGCTCGAATGGTAACCTCCTAAACTGTTACGTGGGTTTGACTGATATTTCTTTCACGGAAGTAAATTAATATCATGTTTTATTTAATTTTCCGCCGTACTCAGTGTATCAATATTGACCAATATTTATTGGAGGTTTTTCATTTCTATAATTGATTTGTTATTTCTTTGCCTTTCTTTTTTTCGCCGTCCCCGGTGTATAAGGTGAAGTTGGTTGTCTATTGTTGGCCTAACTCGAATGGTAAACTCCTAAATTGTCATACAAACGTATAATGGGTAATTTATACAGAAGTCGTAGATAAACCAAATTTTTCAGATAACCCCAAAGAAAACACCATTAGGAGATAAATCTGGTGACCTGGGGAGCCGTTTGATCATGCCATTTGTAGAAATGAAAAGTCGTCCTCAGATATTGTGAGACTACTCGTGCGATGTTATTTGAAGAGCCATCTTGTTGGAACCAGTCATGATCGAAATCAAGTGGTAGCTGTTGAAATATCGGAATAGTTCTATTCTCTGAAAGCTTCAAATATTTTGCAGCGTTTAGGTTGCCGTCGATGAAAAATGTTTCAATGATGTAATTCCCCAGTATTCCAGTCCAAAATTTTGAAGGATACAGACAAAACAAAACCAATCGAAATAAAATTTTGCGGCAAAACGCAAGATGATCATAATAATTAAAAGTCTGATGCAAAATGTTGTGGCCATAGTGTGAACAGAACAATAGAAAATTCAATTGGAATATTGAAAAGAGATGATATTTGATTCAAGTGAAATTTATTTTGTTGACGAAGATTGATATACTGAACGTTCCTGCAAAATTTCAAGAAGATCGCATTATCTGGATCGCTTGATCAGAACCATAGAATTTAATATTTTTTCCGTCGATCTCAAAATAAAAGGTGATTTTAATATGTACGAAATTGATCATTAATGACCCATTTCAATGCTTAATTGCTTCTATTTTAATGTGCAATCCTCATGGCAACCGTTCACAAAGTATTCAGAAGCACTACGATAAATGGCAAAACTCTACTGGAACATAAATACATACAAATTTTATTATGTCAAATGTAAGTCTTGTGAAAAATGAGAATGTATTTCAATCAAGAATTCATATACAATTCATATTGAGATCTTCGGAAAAATCTTCTAATCAACTCGGTAAATAATCGGGCGACTAATGGTCTCGAACTATTAACGCGTTCGATCCGCTCACGCGTTAAAATATCTTGACCATTAGTCGTTATCTTTAATAACCTAGTCGATTAAAGAACTATCAATTGTCAAGTTTTTACATATTTCAGTTTTTGAATGATTTCCAGAATTGTAATGAAGTTCGATTTTTCGGAACAATAATCGTACCTACTCCATTTTGGATATTTTTCTATATTCCGTTCAGTTAATAATTCGGAATTATTGGAATTGGTAATTTTTAGATTGGTTTATGTCTTTGTTGTGTCCGTATTTTCTTCTTATTGTCATAAGCAGTATCATCGATATTTTGTTTATTTTTTGTCTGGTGTCTTTTAAATGTTGTACGTAAGTCATTTGTCTGTCGATGATCAGTCCAAGGTATTTTATTGTCTCGCTGTGTTCTACTGGTTTCTCGTCTATTTTAATTGTCGGGGGTGTCACAATTTTTCGGCCGTATAAAAACATCATCTCTGTCTTGTCCTCGTTGTATTCGTTTCCGCTTTCTTTTTCCCAGCGCTTGCAGCCTTGCCATATGTATGTCCATTTTCTCTCGAGTTCTTTTGCAGAGTTTCCTTTTATCAATATGCATTCATCGTCTGCAAACGCTAGGAACGTCGCTAGTGGGTCCGTGTACTCTATGTCAATGTCTCGTCTTTTAGTTTCGTCCGTTCTCCATTCTTCGTCTGCTCAGTCCATCCTTCTGAACCAACCCTGCATGACGAGTAGCCATAGGGTCGGTCCAAGGCAAGATCCCTGTGGGCATCCCCTTGTTGTCCTACGTGTCACGTCACCGCTTGTCATCGTTCTGTCCGTCAGGAAGTCTTCACATAACCTGCAGAGTGCTTTCGGCACCTCGGCTATTTCCATTTCCTTTGATATACAGGTTTGGAAATTCACATCTGAAATATACGATATACAATGCATCAGACAGAGAATTCTTCCCTCCAGTTGCACAGATGAATAGTCGCGACAATCACGTGCTGTAACACACTGAATTCAGTTGCCTTACTTCAATATTCTAGTCTTGTCTCTCTCTTATCGTTTAGAGGAGCGTAATTCTTTAGTATGGTGTTTCACGTATGGTTCTTGTATAATTGCTATGTCTATGTCGTTGTCTTTCAGTTTCTTGTATAGAAGTGTTGTGGCTTCTCGTCCTCTGTCTAGATTTATCTGTATTATTTTTAAGTTGAATAGTCGATCCTTTGTCTGGCTTGTCTTTCCTTTCTTTGGTAAACTGGACATTTTTTGTTTCTTGCTGTGTGTTGTCTGTATTCACGTTTCGTTCCGTTGCAGTTAGGGCAGTCCAAGAGTGTGTCCGGGCACGTTTTACCTTCATGTGGCCCTCCTCATTTGTGGCAGATACTCTTTGCATCGCAGTATTTCGCCACGTGTCCATACTTGTGGCAATTGCAGCACAGGGTCACACTTACCTCTTCCTCTACCCTAACTTGCTGCAGGTCTATGTACATCGTCCCTTTTCTAAGAAGTTGTTTTGCAATTTGTGTGTCTGTCTGTATTGTAATATTCTCCTTATATTTGTTTCTGCATGTCCTACGTGTCAGTATTTTAGTTGTTTTCCTAAATATGTCTCCGTCTATGTCCTTGTTTTCGTAAGGTATTTGTCCTATGAGTTCCTCGTCCGTGTATCCCTTCGTGATTCCTGTCAGTGTAATTGTTGGTTTCCTTTGTTGGTCCATTTTTATTGATATGTCTTTATGAGTTCTTAATGCCTGGTTTATTGTGACTTGTCTGTACAGTGAAGAATAATTTTTCCATCTTTTATTGGTATTATATTCCTAACCTTGTCCTTTTGAAGGCAGTCTTTCGTCGTTTCCTTAAGAATTTTTATTACTTCTTTGTGGTCTTTTATGTTGTTTATGCCAACAATCATCTTATGGGTCCTCTGTTGTTCTGGTGTTTTCCATCCGTTTTTTCGATTTTCTCTGTGTTTTCATGTGCTGTCATTTGTGCGTATGTTCTCGTTTTACGTTTTCGCCCTTGTATTTGCCAGTCACTGTCGCTGTCGTATTCTGTGTCAGTTGTTTCATCTTGTTTAGTTGTTTTTGAAGTGCTTGGCGTGTTCCTTTCTGTGTTTTTTCGTTTAGTTGTTCGCACATCAATCGCTGCCTTTTTGTAGTTTCTTTCCGTTTCGTCTGTCTTCGTCTCTGGTTTTGTGACACTCATTTTGTTTATTTTTGTATGTCTGTTATTTTTGTGTTCATTGCTTTGATTAGTTCGTTCTGTTCGTCTATTTGTTGCATTTGTCTGTGCAGCGTTTCTTCCATTCCGTTGTTTTTTCCAGTCTCGTATGCCTGTCTTATCATGATGCCACTCAGAAGGTCGAGTTGAGTCCTCACGGTCGTCTGTTCTTCTTTGTTGAATTGTATTTTTCCGCCTGAGTGTCTTGTGGTTGCTCTTATGATGGCTTCTTTGGCCTCTAATATTTCGTCTATCCAGTTTGACGTTTTGTAGTGTTTTTTGTTTGGCGTCCTTATTTTGTTAACTGTTGCTGTGTCCGTATCGTTTAGGCTGTCACTATCTATTGTGAGTCCTTTGATATTGTCCGGATTTCGATTTTTGTCTTCGTATATTTGTACGATTTCTTTAAGTTTTTTGTTTTCTTGTATGAGGTTTTGTTCATCTGTTTCAATGTCCGTCAATGAGCGTTCAATTGCCTGTTCCAGGTCGTCGTCCGTTTTGTGGTTTTTTCGTTTCCTATTTTCTGGAGACCTTGATAGCGATTGGCTTCTTGGTATTGCCCCGGTTCTCTTGACTTCCAATTCAATTTGTTTCCATCGTTTTTCCAGTTCCGTGTCCTGATCAGTTCGCTTTTCTGTCATCGAGTTGTCCTGTTTGTTTGTTGTTTTTGTATTATTTGTTTTCATTGTGTGTCCCACGAGTAGGGTCGAAGTAAATGTCGCCTCCCAGCAGTGCGCCCGTACTGGGAGGAAGGTTTCATGTCCCACTGGGTGCACCTGGTGCCCAGTGGTGAGAAGGTTCGGAACCGGTCTGCTCTCCGGCTATGCATCCCCTCAGCACTTATCTACACCTTGGGATTAGAGGTTTTTATAGAGGTTGGCTCCTCTGTGAGTCAGGAGGTTAAGCCAAACTCCCCGTCCACCCTAAGACATGACTAGGTCAGGACGGTATACAGGGTGTCCGGGGAATAACTGTACATACTCTTACCAGAGATAGAGTTGCACTAGCTGACTACTGATTGACTATGAAAAATTAATTTCTGGGTTTCCCTAGAAAACTACAGGGTGTTTTTCCAACTTCATGGAAATACTTAGACCATTATAAAATCCAAACTTATTGACGGATATTATTGAAACTTGAGTGGTTATTGGCACATGCTGAGGTCGAATCAGCAATACATCAATTATTTCATTATTCCAGGGCCGGACTCATTAATCTCCATTTAAAGTATTCAGGGTAAAAAAAACACTTTGTATTTCGAATTACGAATAATTGATTCACTCTTTAGAAAGAAGCTAAATTATGCATTAATTTGTGGTATCGCTTAAAGTTGTCACATCAACAATTATTTTTTTATGAATTTTTGAATTTGGAAAAAGTTCGAAAAATTGAATTTATTTACCTGAACAGGACTAAGTCACCTCGTGGAGGTCGAAAATAAATAATGAATTTTCTTTAAAAAGTCACTACAAGTGAGAAAGACTATAATAATTTGTTGATATACTGGGTGGCCACCCTAGACGCGGATCTCATTGCGATGAAATGAATAACGGTATATTGCGAAAAAAAAATTATTGGCGACATGTATAGGGTATACCTAAGCATATTTCAGAATTATTTGTATGTATACCGGGTGTTCCACAACAAAGATATAGATCAAAGTGACACTTCATCCAATGAACACCCGGTATACATACGAATAATTTTGAAATATGCTTATGTATACCCTATACATGTCTCCAATAATTTTTTTTCGCAATATACCTTTATTCACTTCATCGCAATGAGATCCGCGTCCAGGGTGGCCACCCAGTATATGAACAAATTATTATAGTCTTTCTCACTTGCAGTGACTTTTTAAAGAAAATTTCACATTTATTTTCGACCTCCACGAGGTGTCTAAGTCCTGTTCAGGTAAATAAATTCAATTTTTCGAAATTTTTCCAAATTCAAAAATTCATAAAAAAATAATTGTTGATGTGACAACTTTAAGCGATACCACAAATTAATGCATAATTTAGCTTCTTTCAAAAAAGTGAATCAATTATTCGTAATTCGAAATACAAAGTGTTTTTTTTACTCTGAACACTTTAAATGGAGATTAATGAGTCCGGCCCTGGAATAATGAAATAATTGATGCATTTCTGATTCGACCTTAGCATGTGCCAATAACCCCCCAAGTTTCAATAATATCCGTCAAAAAGTTTGGATTTTATGATGGTCTAAGTATTTCCATTAAGTTGGAAAAACACCCTGTAGTTTTCTAGGGAAACCCAGAAATTAATTTTTTATAGTCAATCAGTAGTCAGCTAGTGCAACTCTATCTCTGGTAAGAGTATGTACAGTTATTCCCCGGACACCCTGTATACAAGGCGGCGAATCACCAGGTCCTTGGGTACCTCGGGTTTGGCGATCCCCGTACTGCACACCAAACGGTGAACAGCCCCTGAGGCTGAGATTTAATCGCGTTTTTCATCGCTGCAACCGGCATAAAAACCATATGCAGGTCAGATAGGGACATGTTTTTGTCCCATTCCTCCGCCAGCAACGCGAATTTTGGGGTTCGGATCGGCGCAGAAAATTTTCCTTTTCCGTTCCCCCCCGTGATGTTATAAGTAAGAGAGTACCCCCGGTCATCATTCATTAGTGCTCTGGTTTTCCGATCGTAAATTATTAGTGTTCTGGTTTTCGGTTGTTGAATTGAACAGTTCTCAGAATTTTCAATACGTCTCCGGATATTTCGACTATTTCTGATTTTCATTTGAGTTTCCTTTGAGTTTAGTTACTGCGAATTTAAATTCTGATTTCTTTTCTTTTATTACTGGTCAGTCCGTGTTATTTTCAGTTATTTTCTTACATTGGTCTATTTCGTTTTTAGAATCAGTGAGTGAAAGGAATCAGGTTCCAGGTATAATACGAACACCATTATTTTGTCTGATTTATGGTTGCATGCGAACCGCATGAATCGGTTTTTTTTATATCGGGCATAAGTTTTCGCGAGTTCTGATTTCGAATTGTCCATCGTGAGAGGTGGTCAATTCGATATCCCGTTTATTATCTGTCCTGTTTCGGTTCATATACACCCTGGTACAGAGAGTTCGGAAAGTCCAGTACCCTATCATTCACGGCGTGCAAACCCTTGGGTAGGGGACTGGAGGTTTCGTTGAATCGTCTGCCGGACAGGCGTGCAAGCTCTAGCGGCTGGCGATTTAAACACTCTCTATAGTTCAGTGGTCGTATACTGTCAGTTATTTTTCGTATCACATCCGTACGTGTAAACCCCCCTTGTACAGAGAATTCGAGGAGTCCAGTGACTTATCATTCATGGCGTGCGAACCCTTGGGTAGGTGACTGGATTTCTCGTCGAATCGTCTGCCGGACAGGCGTGCAAACTCTTGCGGCTGACGATTTAATTTTCTCGCCATAAACTTTGACCGAATATCCCCGATTCCGTTCGAACCGAGATAAACGAAACTGAAACAATATACAGAACAACCACAAATCTAGATAGGTGTTACTGTTAGTACTTTTCGATTGGGAACATTTCTGATTTCGAGTATTTTATGTGTCCGTTGTTTTATTATTGCGAATAATTTTTACGAGTTTTATTTTCGGTCCTGGTACTGACTCTCTCGTTAATAATCACACCGAGATCAGAATGTCTGCTACAGGTGTTGATGGGGACATCGTTCAGATAGTACTGATGACGGGGATTGAGGGAACCTAGGTGTAAGACAGCACATTTCTCCTGGTTGAGGGGCAGTTGCCACTCTCGGCACCAATGAGTCAGACCCTTCAGGTCCTCCTGAAGTTTTACAGCGGCTCTAACAGGGTTTCTGAACAATTTCGTGTCATCGGCAAATTGGGAGCACTTTGATTTGAGGATCTTAGGCAAATCAGATATAAAAAGGAGAAAAAGAAGTGGTCCTAATATAGATCCTTGCGGAACTTCGCTTAAAACTTGCCTCGGCGAAGACAAAGATTTGCCAACCCGAACTTGGAAAACCCTGTCAGTGAGATGACGACGAAGTAGACGGACACGAATTCCCAAATGCTTCACCTTATGATGGAGGAGCTTATGAGGTACACGGTCAAATGCTCGTGAGAAATCTGGATAGATAATGTCAACTGGATGGGACTTATCTAGGGACTAGACCAGGAATTTATACAGTCGAGAAGGTTTTGAGTGACTGAACGAAACCGTGTTGAATGTCCGGTAAAGGGCGGTTTTCAACAGCGAATTGGAGGGAGAACTCTCTCATGAATGATCTTCTCGCACACCTTGGCTATGATCGGAACCAAACTAATGGGGCGATAGTTGGCAGCATTACTTTTGTCTCCTTTTTTTAATATAGGCGTCAGCAGTGCACTTCGCTAAGTTGAAGGCAAGCTAGAAGTCTCAAACGATCGTGTGAACAATAGGGAGAGAGGGTATGAAAGGATTTTGGCACATTCTTTCAAATCAGGACCCGGCAAAGAGTTGACATCTAGGGCAGAGAGGTGTGCTTCAACGGCAGAAGGAATAAAACTTATTTCTGTGATCTCCGAAGAATTGTATGGACCAATGGGTTTGGGTAGACTGGTAAATTCCCTGGTGAAGGAGGTGACAAAACAATCCCCCAATACATTAGCAGATTCTTCGGGGCCGGAGAACGGTTGACTGTTGGGGTTTGTAACCAGTGGGTTGTCAACTTTAGAATAGTGGATCGAACGTATTTGAAGAAATTTTTTCTGTCCTCAGAATGAATTAGGATTAGGAGGGCCACAGAAAGGGGAAGGTAAACAAAATGTTGTTGGATTAGGTAGTTTCATGGATTGAAATAATTAATTAAATATCTGATCTCCTGTAAAATCACGTAGCAATGCGGAAAAGATTGCAACACGTTTCATAGACCAACCTCCAAGTTATTACATGTACTGAGAAGTGAAAACGCCAAGAGCGGTGGCAACTGCAACTCGAAAACGGTGGAAGAACCAGCGAACAAGAGGTAAAGGTGGGGTACTCGACGCAATAGCAGCGCGCACCAACGTAAACAAAGCAAGAATCGCAGAAAAAAACAATAAGGAAAACACCGAAACAAGAGAGTTTTATCGGGAAAAAGTGCTATGAATTCACCTTGGACAGGCCAATCTATACACTGTAAATCTGACAGAAAATAATCGGATATTCACACAGAAGAAGTCGTTTTTCTGTCCTCTTTGATATCTTGGCGTAACCTTATATATTTTTTCTTTTGAATTGCTAAATAATAAATATGTTTATTACCTTTTTTCTTCATCCAAAGATTCAATGAATGTTCAGATTATATTTTATTTTTTATCTTAGAAAGTATTCGTCTCATGTGAAAAACTGAAGCGCCATTCTAACTTTGAATTATGTGGTGATTACGAAAATAATTTTAAATTTGAAAAAAAGCCTTGGCGTATCATCGCAACCCATTGAAAAGTAAACAAAAATCTTGTAAGGTTTCGAAAATATTTCCAAAAAACCGATTTTTCCCTAAACTTCAACACCCTGTATCTCAGAAAGAATACGTCAGGTACCCATGATTGCTTCAGAATAACAAGTTTGCTCTGAACTCATCTCATAAAGACTGCATTTTGAAATTGAAAAAAAAATTATTACCTAGAGCCCATAGAAAAATTATATAATCTAACAAGAATGAACTGACTTTACGACACATATGATTAGAATTATTTTAGAGAAGTTTGAAAGTGCCAATATCACGAAGTACTCAAATATGTATTTCGAAAAAAGGTTAATTTTTAGGTAACCCAATGTGGATCTGAAATTTTACATATCGACTGAAAATATGATTCTGAACAAACTTTTCTCTAGAATTTTCGAAATTTTTCTTAATTCTCAGTATGTTTTGAGACTTTTTTCCAGAACTGTCAAATTTGACAGCTTTGAAGAAGGTACAGGCGAAGTTTTCTATGGTTAACATTCATTATCAAAGCAGAACATTTTTGCGAAAGAATTGTCCCGAAATTATCAATGGTAAAAACATGGGAAACATGGTCATTCACCACAGCTGTTTGATATATCATGAGCCTAAGAATTTGTGCAAAACTATTGGATAGTTGTATAAAAGTTATCGACAGTTCGATGAATGATAGTAAAACTTGAGAATTAATGAAGAAGTGATAATATTTCATCTTTCTTCAACGAGTACTTCCAAATTCATACCAGAAAATTAGTCACAAAATGTCTTTTTTTTTGCACACAGATTTCTACAAGTTAAAAGCTAAACTACAAACATTGTTTAAGGAGAACTCTTCGATTGATCTGGCAACACTGAGCGCTGTATTGTAGGCATTGATCGTCTTCGTCGTCCTCCTGCTTCAGTTGCAGTTGCCAGTGGTCGGTGTATATAGGGTGTAGATTCAGGATTCAGTTCAGTGAGATACGCCCGGCTGTTAGTTTATGTGGTGTTTAGAGCTCGTAAGAACGCTTTAAAGGCATTGAACTCGAAAAAAAATAGTGCAAGAGTTTTATACCAACAAATCAGGTGTGGTGATAAACGTTCTTTTCAGTGCAAAAATGCTGGGTATAAGTTCCATATTTTGACAATAAATTTTTACGAAGCCTTTCAAACATACAGGCTTCGTTCATATATGAAATAGTTATTCAACTGGAATCAAATCCGTAAGGTGAAGTTCAAGTGGCGTGTTCGGTGAAATTCGTTCTTTCGTAAATTTTAGTCAGCTGTGTACTTGTCACAATGGAAGGTTTATGCGAATATCCCGTTGACCTCCACAATGTGAGAAGTTTGAGAATTTTCACAAGGGATATCTTTGAGAACTCTCTGGGAATATCCCTGAGGCAGTAATTTGGAGGAGATACAGAGCTCCCAGCAACCTCGCAGGGACATCACAAAAATATTCTCAATCTCCCGAAAAGATATCGCTGGGATATCCATGCGACGTCCTTGTGTTGATTAGGTAATAAACAAATAAATGAAGCGACATACCTTTTTTACCTATATATGAATAATTTAGACTCATGGCTTTTATTGCCTGATTTTTAGTTCATCCAAGGCTTCACCTCCGATCACCTGTAAAACCCTTGTTTCGTTATTTTTCAGAATAACAGTTACAGTTGCAATAATATTTAAAAGTAATTTTTTCAAATTCAATTTCATCTTCTATTGTTTGGATCATTAATTTTCATATCAATATAGATAGCAAGGTATCCTTCCTAAAATATTCCAACAAAACACTAGGTTGAGGTGAAATATCAATTTCTTCAATGTTCGCAATTTTGGAATTACTACCTGACAAACTTGAAAAGGCATGGTGTAATAGTGGGAGTCATTTGGGGGAAATTTACCCAACAAATAGCCCTGAAAAAAGGCTCGAATATAAACATGAATAAAGGCATGGTGTAATAAAAGTATAACCATTCTAATATTCGAATAGGTTACGAGCAGTTCGGACAGCCGGACAAGATTGGGGACCAACATAACCTAGAATGAACTGATTATTGCAATCTGAGTGCGATTTATTGAGAAATTTTGTGGTTTTTCGATACTTTGAACTTTTATTCTTGTTAAATCAGACTAATTAATATAATTTCATCTTAATTCTCTTCAAAACCATATCAAATATTCCAAGTATCAGTTAATTATGTCATCCTTTTGTATTGTAGTGGGCTGTGACAGCAAGGAGGAACTAAAAATTCTACAAATTTTTTTTTCAGGTGAATTAAAATATGGAGTTTAAATTACAACAATGAAGAATATCAATGATACTACTTTAATCAGTTTTGGTATATTTTCATTTAAATACTGTAATTGTTTAGATGAACTTGATTTATTCATGTTGGAAGTGAGAAAATGTTAAACTGAAAAAAAATCATCTGCTTGTTTTAAAAGTTTTGATCTATGAAAAATAAAACATTAAATGGGAAGTTATTAGGAATAAGAGATTGGATGCAGCAAGTGCTTGCAAGTATCACATAATGAGACCTGCTCCTGATTGTTGAATATGTTTCGAACAATTAATAAATATGAACGGAATTGATTGTCGGACCGTAGAAACTCGATATACGAACTTTGAAAATTTAGCCAGTCAATTTCAAAGAATTGGACAAATCTAGAAGAGAAGTTGAATTTTTATTCAGTTGATTCCATTTATTATTTCGCAAAAAATTTATAATGAATCTTCGATTTCAGAGCTGGATAATGTATTACAATATTATGTCAACTCATTCATTCATATTCATCAATTGTCTGTATCATAATCAACCTCCGTGAACTGATCTCATCATGTCTCAGAGCTTTGTTTGTATTTTATCGAGGCAGCTTAATCTCCTCTGAATAAATTTTCAAAGTTTTTTTCTCGCATTCCTACGGCCCGACAATCAATTGCGTTCATATTTATTGATTGTTCGAATCATATTCAACAATTAGGAGCTAGTCTCATCATGTGACAAATCTTTGTTTGCGTTTTATCGAAGTAACTCAATCTCACCTGGTAAAATTTTCAAATTTCATTTCCCGCCTTCCTACGGCCCGACAATCAATTCTGTTCATATTTATTGATTGTTTGAATCATTATCAACAATCAGAAGTTGGTCTCATTATGTGACAAAGGTCTGTTTGCGTTTTATCGAGGTAACTCAATCTCACCTGGTGAAAATTTCAAAGTTCAATTCCCGCGTTCCTACGGCATGCCAATCAATTCTGTTCATATTTATTGATTGTTTGAATCATTATCAACAATCAGGAGTTGGTCTCATTATGTGACAAAGGTCTGTTTGCGTTTTATCGAGGTAACTCAATCTCACCTGGTGAAAATTTCAAAGTTCAATTCCCGCGTTCCTACGGCATGCCAATCAATTCTGTTCATATTTATTGATTGTTTGAATCATTATCAACAATCAGGAGTTGGTCTCATTATGTGACAAAGGTCTGTTTGCGTTTTATCGAGGTAACTCAATCTCACCTGGTAAAATTTTCAAATTTCATTTCCCGCCTTCCTACGGCCCGACAATCAATTCTGTTCATATTTATTGATTGTTTGAATCATTATCAACAATCAGAAGTTGGTCTCATTATGTGACAAAGGTCTGTTTGCGTTTTATCGAGGTAACTCAATCTCACCTGGTGAAAATTTCAAAGTTCAATTCCCGCGTTCCTACGGCATGCCAATCAATTCTGTTCATATTTATTGATTGTTTGAATCATTATCAACAATTAGGAGCTAGTCTCATCATGTGACAAATCTTTGTTTGCGTTTTATCGAAGTAACTCAATCTCACCTGGTAAAATTTTCAAATTTCATTTCCCGCCTTCCTACGGCCCGACAATCAATTCTGTTCATATTTATTGATTGTTTGAATCATTATCAACAATCAGAAGTTGGTCTCATTATGTGACAAAGGTCTGTTTGCGTTTTATCGAGGTAACTCAATCTCACCTGGTGAAAATTTCAAAGTTCAATTCCCGCGTTCCTACGGCATGCCAATCAATTCTGTTCATATTTATTGATTGTTTGAATCATTATCAACAATCAGGAGTTGGTCTCATTATGTGACAAAGGTCTGTTTGCGTTTTATCGAGGTAACTCAATCTCACCTGGTGAAAATTTCAAAGTTCAATTTCCGCGTTCCTACGGCATGCCAATCAATTCTGTTCATATTTATTGATTGTTTGAATCATTATCAACAATCAGAAGTTGGTCTCATTATGTGACAAAGGTCTGTTTGCGTTTTATCGAGGTAACTCAATCTCACCTGGTAAAATTTTCAAATTTCATTTCCCGCCTTCCTACGGCCCGACAATCAATTCTGTTCATATTTATTGATTGTTTGAATCATTATCAACAATCAGAAGTTGGTCTCATTATGTGACAAAGGTCTGTTTGCGTTTTATCGAGGTAACTCAATCTCACCTGGTGAAAATTTCAAAGTTCAATTCCCGCGTTCCTACGGCATGCCAATCAATTCTGTTCATATTTATTGATTGTTTGAATCATTATCAACAATCAGGAGTTGGTCTCATTATGTGACAAAGGTCTGTTTGCGTTTTATCGAGGTAACTCAATCTCACCTGGTGAAAATTTCAAAGTTCAATTCCCGCGTTCCTACGGCATGCCAATCAATTCTGTTCATATTTATTGATTGTTTGAATCATTATCAACAATCAGAAGTTGGTCTCATTATGTGACAAAGGTCTGTTTGCGTTTTATCGAGGTAACTCAATCTCACCTGGTAAAATTTTCAAATTTCATTTCCCGCCTTCCTACGGCCCGACAATCAATTCTGTTCATATTTATTGATTGTTTGAATCATTATCAACAATCAGAAGTTGGTCTCATTATGTGACAAAGGTCTGTTTGCGTTTTATCGAGGTAACTCAATCTCACCTGGTGAAAATTTCAAAGTTCAATTCCCGCGTTCCTACGGCATGCCAATCAATTCTGTTCATATTTATTGATTGTTTGAATCATTATCAACAATCAGGAGTTGGTCTCATTATGTGACAAAGGTCTGTTTGCGTTTTATCGAGGTAACTCAATCTCACCTGGTGAAAATTTCAAAGTTCAATTCCCGCGTTCCTACGGCATGCCAATCAATTCTGTTCATATTTATTGATTGTTTGAATCATTATCAACAATCAGGCGTTGGTCTCATTATGTGACAAAGGTCTGTTTGCGTTTTATCGAGGTAACTCAATCTCACCTGGTGAAAATTTCAAAGTTCATTTCCCGCGTTCCTACGGCCCGACAATAAATTCCGTTCATATTAAATTTTTTTGATTGTTTGAATCATATTCAACAATCAGGAGGTGGTCTCATCATGTGACAAAGCTCTGTTTGCGTTTTATCGAAGTAACTCAATCTCACCTGGTAAAATTTTCAAATTTCATTTCCCGCCTTCCTACGGCCCGACAATCAATTCTGTTCATATTTATTGATTGTTTGAATCATTATCAACAATCTTATCAACAATCAGGAGTTGGTCTCATTATGTGACAAAGGTCTGTTTGCGTTTTATCGAGGTAACTCAATCTCACCTGGTGAAAATTTCAAATTTCATTTCCCGCCTTCCTACGGCCCGACAATCAATTCTGTTCATAATTATTGATTGTTTGAATCATTATCAACAATCAGGAGTTGGTCTCATTATGTGACAAAGGTCTGTTTGCGTTTTATCGAGGTAACTCAATCTCACCTGGTGAAAATTTCAAAGTTTATTTCCCGCGTTCCTACGGCCCGACAATAAATTCCGTTCATATTAAATTTTTTTGATTGTTTGAATCATATTCAACAATCAGGAGGTGGTCTCATCATGTGACAAAGCTCTGTTTGCGTTTTATCGAAGTAACTCAATCTCACCTGGTAAAATTTTCAAATTTCATTTCCCGCGTTCCTACGGCCCGACAATAAATTCCGCTCATATTAAATTTTTTTGATTGTTTGAATCATTATCAACAATCAGGAGTTGGTCTCATTATGTGACAAAGGTCTGTTTGCGTTTTATCGATGTAACTCAATATCACCTGGTGAAAATTTCAAAGTTCATTTCTCGAGTTCCTACGACCCGACAATCCATTCCGTTCACATTTATCAATTATCTATATCACAATCAACATCTGCGAACTAGTCTCATCATGTGACAAAGCCTTTTTTGCATTTTATTCAGGTACCTTCATTTCACCTGGCTCCCTTCGTACCCCTCATCGATTACTTCCTATTGTTCATATCATAAATAAAGCAGAAATTCATTCAAGTTATGTTACAAGGTCTGTTTTGAAAATATTTAGTTACCGCGAATTCAACTTTGGAAAATCACTATTCTCACATATGTCGTTTCTATGGCCTGAAAGTAAATTTTCAGATATAATTATCGATTTTTTATATCACAGTCAGTAAAATCACTAAATCTGATAATGAAATGGAATATTTCCACACTTTGGGATCATAAGTTACATAGCACCCTCTAAAAACCGTTGCTGGCAGGAACCGTTGCTAGTTTCACACTCGTTAATTATTGTGCGCATATTTTAATTCCAGATCTGTTGTGATAGAATAACAAATTATTTCGAAAGAGAGAAATTCACAGGTTGTAAATTGAATTTAATAGAAATGTCAGGATTTTGAGATGATCCAGGGATAGCATGAATAATAGAACATAATAAAACATAATTTTAGCAAAATGAGTTATTTTTATTGCAGCTTCTTAATACATATTTCAAAACAATATGAAAGTAACATCATTTTTTCAAGATTATCTATTTTCTATACACTTACTTCCTTAATCGACTATTCGAGTAAATCCACCCTCACGTAGAGTTTGTATATTTTTTCTGCTTTTCATCCTGCAAATCAATTTCAAGAGACTTTTTGAAACCGGACAGAAATAAATACAAATATACAGCAATCCAATAGTTAGAATCCTCAGCCAACAAATCAAACTTAGGTACTAATAGGTAGATTATCTTGTTGAAGCTGTTTATAACACAAGTAACACCTAACCTCTCCTTAATCTTTCTCCTCCGTTCAAGCAAAAAGATTTCACCCGGACACTCAAGATGTCTATTGCCGAAGGAAACACCTTTACCTCCCCTACATCCAGCAGACGCAATTATCGAACGATTCCGAGCAATCCGACAAGTCCGATGTAATTGCCGTGCAGTATTCGTATTGAAAAAACGATAACGGCAGCTATTAGATACATTCCGTTCATTCATGAATTTAACTGTACTGTTCAAATCTTAAGCCGGCCATAGACATCGTTATTCTTCATCCGTTCGTATCGCGGCGATAAGAACCGTCCCAACAAAAGCGCCGAAACCGATGTGTGTGGCGAAAAACCATCGGTACGTATCGTCGGCACAAATATCTGCCGATGCTTGATTTCTGAAACGACGGTCCATCGGTTGTCGTCCATACCGACTGTGTGTGGGGATTTCGTCGAGAATCGGAGGTTATTTGCCATCAGCGTAGTATAAGTCTCGTTTCTTTTTCTTTTTTACTCAGAACCGAAACTGCGGCCGCCACTGCTAAGAGATGTTTCATCCTCATGAGGTGCTAATTCACGAACGACAGCAAAAGAACTAGTAGAATTTACCGAAGTGTGTGGGCAAAACGCGGCAACGAAAACGGATGAAAAATAACGATGTCTATGGCCGGCTTTAGACTAGCCTCGAAAATATCGAATATTGTCGTTCCAGTTAACGAGTCCGAGCGTGAGCAAGAATTGTTCAGAGTCGGTTCAAAATTTGAAGAGAAAAATTGAATTCACGATTGAATAGAATAAGATATGTAATTCTAACTAACGTTTGAGCTTTCGTCGAATTTATTGGAAAAACCATTACATTTGGTGAAAAAAGGATGAATATAATTTCATTCTGGTTCATCTTATGATACTTAGTAGAATTCTGGGTGCTGCGACGATTTCATAATAATTAAGTTGCAGAGGAATCTTTCTTTCGTTCTTAAAAAGAAAATGTCTTCATGGTGATCAATATTGACGAGTATTGAACAAAAATCATTTTCCAATATGCCGAAGCATTTAAGAAACACATTGTTGGGGATTATGTGGAATCTTAAACTTGCCTCGAAAATATCGAGACTTGTCGTTCCAGTTAACGCGTCCCAGCGTGAGCAAGATTACTTTCAGAAGAAAAGACTTGTTTAGTATCGGGTCAGGATTTGAATATAAAAAGTGAATTCACCATTGAATAGGACAATTTTATTCTAACTTACGTTAAGGCTTTCGTCCATTTTACTGGAAAGAAACCAATACATTTGGTTTAAAAAAGGATTAATTTAATTTAATTTTGGTTCATTAGAGGGTGGGAGAATTCTGGGTGCTGCGACGATTTCATGATAATTCAGTTGCAGAGGAATCTTTCTTCCATTCTTAAAAAGTGAAATATCTTCATGGTGATCAATAATAACTTCGAATATGTAAAAAAATAATTTCCCAATATGCCAGAGCATTCAAGAGACACGTCACGTCCGAATAAAAAAATTGAATTCACGATTGAATATGATAATACATGTTATTCTAACTTACGTTAGGTTAGGTTAGTAGTGTAACACCCCGGTTACACTCAGCTCACTTTCACGGAATGGAGCAGGGAATTGAGCAGGAAAGTGGGCAGCTGCTGAATGTTATCACTACAATTTCCTGCTGCCTCACATCGCTACTCCTGTTGCTCTACGCTCCCCGAATTGACGGTCTTTCGTAAACCTCAATTACACTCAGGCCTCCTCACTGCCACTCGCGTTATCGGCAATAATTCTCGAAATACTTCTGCAGCAATATCTAAAGCAGTGAGCATTTACACTCTGCCGCAACATTTCCCTCGCGACCAAGTGTCGGCAACGACGGACAAGGAAATTCCACGGCACCTAGTTAAATTTAATCACTTACAGCTGTCCACGCGGCTGATCCTTTGACTTCCGTATGAAAGACCGCCAATTCAGAGAGCGTAGAGCAACACGAGTGGCAATGTGAGGCAGCAGGGAAGTGTAGTGATTACGTTCAGCCGCTGCCCACTTCCCTGCTCCATGATGTGTGTGAAGTTGGCCCAGCACTTTTTGATTTTCGAAAAAATTTATGTTCTGCTGAATTGTGCTAGGTTTGTGCTGGTTTGTGCCAATAATTTTTTTTCTTAATTCCAAGTGGTTTTCGAGATATTTCCAAAACCGAAAAAATGAGCCAGCTCAGCACTTTTCGAAAAATGGGATTTAAACGATTGATGAAAATTGTGCTACACATGTACTGAGTTGTGCCGTTCGAATTTTCCCGAAAGTCCCTCTAATTTCCTGAAAAATCGATATTTAAGAAAAAAGATGGCCCACGACTTCGTTATTTTTTCTCACAAACGAATGAAAAAATTTGTGCTACATTTGTGCTGCTTTGTGCCGTAAATATTTTCACGAAAATCATTCGTGTTGTCCTGCAAACTACGAAAATAAAAAAAAAGTCATCCCAGCAGTTTTGTTTTTGTTGGAAGGAATCATGCTCAAAACATTGTGCTACTGTCAAGCAAAATTGTGCCGTAGTTATTTTCACGAATATTCCGCTAATTCACCCAAAAAATAAAGAAATTAGAAAAAAGTTAGCCCAGCACTATCATTTTTTTTTCGACGAAAATTGTTTTATATCATTGTACTCTATTTGTGCCAACTTGTGCTGGTCGAAGTTTCAAAAAAATCATCAGTTCTTCTTATATGGGGGAAAAAAAGAAAAATCATTAGGGTGGAGGAAAAACCAGTACCTACCTATACCTGGCAACAGAGTGTGTGAAGTTGGCCTAGCACTTTTTGACTTTCGAAAAAATGTTTGTTGTTCTGAATTGTGCTAGGTTTGTGCTGCTGAAATTTTCCTTTTATTTCATTCAGGTTTTGGGATATTCAACAAACTGTTAAGTACGAATAAGCATTTTGCGAGAAATTGGTTTTCAACGGAAATGGATTATGGTATAAATGTATTTAGTTGGTACTGAGTTGGGGCTTTCAAATTTTCTCGAAAATTCTTCTGTGTTGTGAAAATATTCAAGTTAACAAAAAAAATATTTCAGTAATTATTTTTTTTGTCTCTGGAAAATGTGAAAAAATGTGGTGTATAAGTCGTGACTCGTGTCAATATTCAATATTCAGAAAACACTTCGAATTTTTCCGTCGAGTGTTGGAAATTGAATAAATCAATCTAACTGTAGGAAAATCGGTACACATGGTAACATAACATTGACGACTTTGCACGACGTCTGAACTATCTCTGTTCCCTTGATTATTCGAAAGGGGTTAAACTCATGACGATATTGTCGATAAAAATAAGTTCAGAAGATTTGAATGATTAGACGATGTTTTCTCGTGAAAATTTAATTGACTATTGACAGCAAAGTCGACGAGATATAGTTGAATTTATTCGCGCCTCTTAAATGAAATTTCCTGAAGGAAAATGAAACATTGTTACCGCACTTGTATTAGTATACATAAGTATACATTCATAGCAGTTGAGTTCATCTCTGGTAAGGTCAAATATAAACTTCGTGAAATAATTGGGGATATCAGAGTATTTTCCAAGTCTGGTGTACTATTTATTAATTATATTTAGCTTTCGTAGCTGTTTGGCTACTTATTTATTTATTATTTATTGAATTTTCTTTGCTTGTAGATATTTGATGAATTAGCCAAATAGCTACCAAAGCTAAATATAATCAATAAATAGTACACCAGACTTGGACATTACTCTGATATCCCCAATTATTTCACGAAGTTTACATAAGTATACATACAGGATGTTCTGATTTGTTTCCGACAAACTGAAGAGGGCGATAGATCACATTTCAAGCAAAAAAGTTTCTATGAAAATGGGTCCGGTAATGCTTCGTTTCCGAGATACAGGGTGTTGAAGTTGAAAAAATGATTATAGTTAACTAAGTTAATAGCTTATCAACAAATACAGGAAAATGCTATTGGTTACCAAAGGCCCGGATGGAGCATACAAAGAAAAAATCATCTACAGAGAAATACGATTTTACAGACCTTCGAAGAAAATAGAAAACTCAGTATTCGTGAAGCATCCCAACAACTCAATATTTCAGGAAACATAATATTCAGAATGGGAATAATTTTCGGAGAAGTTTTGGGACCCTTTGGCTTTAAATGCATTTTTCTCTGAAACGATTGCTCCTAGCGACTTCGATGAGGTATACCCTTTTTAAGTAAAAAGGATGAGAGAATCGATTTTTTAAGTCCAAAACGGTGTACAGGGTAGCACAAAGAAGTTGCAACGGTTTACATGGGTTGTATTGGTTGCCGGTGGCGCCCTCTAGAAAATATAACTGAATCGACCACAAATTTGAATTTATCGTCCCAAAAAACCCCTGTATACGAAATTTCATGAAAGGATTTCGAAGCAGTCAAAACATATTAAAAGAAACGCGAATTATTTTTTCAAATTTAACACCCTGTATCTTGGAAACGAAGCATTTCCGGACCCATATTCATTGAACCTTTTTTGCTCAAAATGATGTGATCTATCACCCTTTTCAGTTTGTCGGAAACAAATCAGATCACCCTGTATATAGTTCAATTTTCACATAAGAGTATTATTTTTATTTCCATGAAATAATAAAAAACTCAATAATTTCCTTGAAAAACTTCGAAATATTAAATTATTCCCTAAATAATAAGGAACGATAAACCGATAATGCTCGGTAGGTTCGTACAAAATATTTCGTTGAATATCTCGAAAACCGATTAAAATAAGAGAAAAATTTAGGCGGCACAAAGCAGCACAAACCTAGCAGAATTCAGCACAACAAACATTATTTCGAAAATCAAAAAGTGCTGGGCTAACTTCACACACACTGTTGCCAGGTATTCTGGTTCTTCCTCCACCCTAATGATTTTTCTTATTTTCCCCCATATAAGAAGGAAACGGATGATTTTTCTGAAAATTCTACCAGCACAAGTTGGCACAAATAGAGTACAATAATACAAAAAAATTTTCGTCAAAAAAAAATGAAAGTGCTTGGCTAACTTTTTTATTTCTTTATTTTTTGGGTGAATTAGCGTGATATTTGTGAGAATAACTACGGCAAAACTTTGCCTAAGAGTATCACAATGCTTTGAGCATGTTCCTTTGAAAAAAAAACAAAAGTGCTGGAATGACTTTTTTTCATTTTGGTAGTTTGCAGGAAAAGGCGAATGATTTTCGTGAAAATATTCACGGCACAGAGCAGTACAAATGCAGCACAAATTTTTTTATTCGTTTGTAAGAAAAAAAACGAGAGTGCTGGGCTATATTTTCTCTTAAATTTCGATTTTTCAGGAAATGAAAGGGACTTTCGAGAAAATTCGAACGGCACAACTCAGTACATGTGTAGCACAATTTTTATCAATCATTTAAATCCCATTTTTCGAAAAGTGCTGGACTGGCTCATTTTTTCGGTTTCGGAAATATCTCGAAAACCACTTGGAATTAAGAAAAAATATTACCTGCACAAAGCAGCACAAACCTAGCACAATTCAGCACAACAATTTTTTTTCGAAAATCAAAAAGTGCTGGGCCAACTTCACACACATTGCTCCATGCCGTGGAAGTGAGCTGAGTGTAATCGGGGTGGTACGGAAGAAGTCAAAGGAACAGCAGCGTGGACAGCTGTAAGTTGTTAAAAATATATATTGTAGATTTATATATTTGTATTTAGGTTTTATTACTATTCGACTTTTATATTAATTTGGAATAAGAACAACAGCTCGTGTGGACTTCTTTATTCGACTGACTTTGATATGGTATTGTTATCTTGACCGTCTACATGTGGTGTTAACTATGGATACATTTATTAATATATTGGGCATATTTCTTTTACATGAATGCAACCAACATTACATAATAATAATTATACAAAATCCTTTTTCTTAATTGTGAACTTTCTCTATTAAGTTTACATGATTCCCAAGTAACACGATAAGCTTCAAATTAGCACTGAAACCGATTTCTATGCTATCTATAATGCGATTTGGCATTCAATGTTAGCACTAATGACATAATAACGTTGTGGGGACGTTTTCCATGCCAAAAAGGAGCACATATTCTAGCATGTATTTAGATTTAGTGGTCAACTTTTAGCTGCAAAATCTAAAAAAATGCTAAGGCTCTTTAGATTGCAATTCCAACTTTTGGCCTGTGATTCGATTTGGTGGCCATATCGCTTTGGCTTTATTTTGGCTTTTAGATCAGTCTCGATTTCCTGACCTCAAATTTTTCCCGTAAGTTCCGTTTCCGTCTGTCTGTCAATCCATAGAAAAACAATAAAGACAGAGGGACTGACAAGTCAACTTGACATTACAAAATCTGGCATAAACAATAATGTAGAAGTAAATGTATGCATGATGTATGTGCAAGATATTGCCAGAAGTATTTGGCAAGGCAAGTTTTAGGTGAATATATTGATAAAAATCCCAAAAAAATAAGGGGCCATCAAACAAATCAGGATCATAAAGATCATCATTATTACATAAATAACTATTATAATTTTGAAGTATTGAATATATGAGTTCAATTTCAAGATCTAGTCATGAGCACAGTGCACGTTATTTCAACTTTAAATTGAATTCATATATTCAATACTTTAAAATGATCATAATTAAGTTTACGAACGAAGTAGAAATAATAATATATAAAATAATAAATAATATATATATATAGCCTGTGCGCAAAAATGCTGTAAATGGGTTTTTTAATTTTACTGCACTACATCGAAATATGGCAACACCGCATATTTCTGTGTGTAAGATATCCTCCATATTTATTTGCTCCCTCAACTTTTGATGATGGTATTCAGTCTATTCCTGGTAACCTAACTGCGGTCAATACTATCTTTGGATGGGTTCTGGTTGGTCCCACGTCTTTTCAAACTTCAGAATCTATTGCCACCTCTCTCCATGTACATGTGACATCAGTTCAGTCCTCCAAAAGTTTTGGGAAACAGAGGAAGTTTCACCTAGTTCCCCGCTCGATCCACAGGATGTGTTGGTAGAAGAGCATTTTCTTAGTACCCATTCTCGGAACAAAGATGGGCGTTACATCGTAGCACTTCCTTTCAAACCAAATGCAACTCCCCTCGGATCAAATTGCTCTAGATCACACGCTTCATTCAAAGGTCTTGAACAGAGACTCTTAAAGCAACCAGAAAACTTCAATATGTATCAGAATTTCATGACAGAATATCGTAATCTTGGCCACATGTTTATACCATCCTCATACATAATTCCTCATCACGCTGTCATGAATGAGACAAGTTCCACAACAAAATTGAGGGTGGTATTCAATGCTTCAGATCCAGACTCGACAGGCATTTCTTTGAATGAGCGTCTTCTAAAGGGTCCAAAATTGCAATCTGACATACAAGACATCATTTCTGAATTTCGCTTACAGGCAATTGCTTTATGTGCCTACATACAAAAAATGCATCGTCAGACCCTTATTGTTCCTGAACATAGACGATTCCAACATATTTATTGGCGTCCTCCTGGTTCAGATACAATCGCAGAGTTTGAACTGAACACCGTTACCTACGGATTGACTCCTTTAGCGTATTTGGCACAACGAGTGCTGAAACAGTTGGTGAAAGATGAAGGTGAATGATTTCCTCTGGCCTCATATGCTATAACGAACCAAATATATATTGACGACGTGATAAGCGGCGCCAAAGATGTCGAGACTGCCGATTTGTTAAGGAATTATTTACGTGAATTGCGGAGAAGAGCAGGTTACGAACTTAGAAAATGGTCAACGAACCACCCCCAATTACTTTCTAGTCTACCAGAGGATCACAGAGAAAGTACTATACGGTTCTCAGATAGCTGCGAATACCTTAAAATCTTAGGATTATCTTGGAAACCTTCTTTAGATGCATTCACTTTTCATGTCCTACCTTTCAATTCCCCATGTACTATGCGTATCTTATCTTTTGATCCCTTAGGTTACTATTGTCTCCTATAACGTTCTTTATGAAATCTGTACTTCAAAAGTTGTGGTTGCTTAAATTAGATTGGGGTTTTCCTGTTCCTCTCCTTTTAGAAACGACTTGGTTGAAATTAGTATGTATCTTCAATACCTTATTTAAATCAATTCAAAGTTCCTCGTTTTGTCACCATCTCAGCTTATGATTCATTTTCAATTGTCGGATTTTGTGATGCCTCCGAAAGTGGCTACGGAGCAGTGGTCTATTTGTTGTAGAAGACACAAAGAACGCTCTTTGGTCTCATGTTTCCGGTCTGGAAAATCCTGTTGACTTAGCTTCCCGGGGGCGTGTTTCCTTTCCCGTGTACAGTAGAGGACAGTTCTGTGCCGAAATGCACACGGTTTTGTAGAACTCTAAACGCCAGCAAAACCGTGTGCATTTGAACTCCAGTAAAACACGGTTTCGGAATGATATAAAGCCGGTCCCAGACAATGCGTGCATTCGGCCAATGTGCCTTCGTAGTTCGCCTTCGGGTACCCTCCCAGACACTGCGCCAATCGCGAAATGTTCGACATTCGACATTCTGTTGACAAACGTTCGCCAAACGGCCTCAGTATAGAACAGTAGCGGAGAG
The DNA here is from genome assembly GCA_013421045.1 of Propylea japonica. Classification (NCBI taxonomy): domain Eukaryota; kingdom Metazoa; phylum Arthropoda; class Insecta; order Coleoptera; family Coccinellidae; genus Propylea; species Propylea japonica. The sequence continues at coordinate 5,254,390 of CM024244.1, forward strand.
CGGAGAGGCTAAACGAATAATACCTAAAAACACCGTGTAATCACGTCGCACGACTCTGACTGAAGACAGAATAGGCCGTATAGTACGCGTAGATAAACACATTGTCTGGGAGCTAACACGAATGTGCGCGAATGTACTTCGTCTTCCTTTGGTTCGTGCAGCCCGTACCGACAAGGCTTCGGATAGAAGGCCAATGCCGAATGATACACGAAGTTGAGCTCCCACACACTACGCGAAGCACCGCCAATGCCGAATATTCGTCGAATGCACGCATTGTCTGGGACCGGCTTTATATTCATATTGTGTTTCCTTTCCCGTGTACAGTAGAGGACAGTTCCGTGCCGAAATACTCACGGTTACCTATGTAGAACTTGAAATTGTATAAAAGCAGAGTTTATTTAAAAGCCAGTGAAGCACGGCTCATCATATCAACTAACGTGTGGTTGGAGAATGTTCTGTTCTGAAATTGGGTTAGTTTTATAGATCGATAAGGCAGCAAAAGTAGTGTTCAAATGTTTTATTCTAATTCGTGTGAATGTCGAAACAGGTTATAGGGCGGTTATAGCTTTTTTTCGTGGGAGGGGTAATATTTATTGAGAACCAATTAATCATCCAACTGTGATTAAGGTGCAAGCGGTATTGACGGATTAGATAACTGAAGGTAGAAGCTGCAGGGGGGGGGGTGCATTATTATTTTTTCAGGTAGGCATGAGAAGGTAATAACACCTTACCTCCACCCGTAAATCCGTCCTTGAACAGGTTGAAATATATTCGCTTTTTTCTATGGGTAATGAGTGTTAAATCTAGTACGTACCTAGAAGTCCAGTGACATCCTTACACAATTGCTATTGTTATTGGAAATTAGAATTCTTCGAAAATGTTACTTTTAATTATTAGGATTGTGAATGCTACTTGGAATATGAGTAAGTCTATCACACAAAATGAAAATGTACCAAGAAATTTGATGAAGAAGAGTGATATTTTATTTTTGTCATGTCTTGATTATACAAATTCTAGTGTAACTGAGAGACTTCATCCCATACCGCAGGAAAATAGGAAATATATGTATATATAAATATATAAAGTGAAAGCAGAGAATAATATTAATCGATATAAATCAACCAATATTAAACTCATACTACATAATATCGATTAATATTATTCTCTGCTTTCACTTTATTGTTTTTCAATATTCATGGCGATGTACGCGTTAAACCTCTGTTTATATAAATATATATATACAGCTAAAAAAATAAGACATGTAATATTATAGCTTTACTATTTAATTATTCATAGAGTAGGGTATTATAATCTAGTAGAACTTAAATATACTTGAAGAGAAAAAATTAATGTTTCTTTGCAGAAGGGACGTTTTTTTCTATAACCGCAGCAATACTGTGACTTCTCTTTGTTCTAGCAGGTCGTCCAGACTGTATCCTACCACCAGTAGGTAAACCTTTCTGTTGACGTCTTGAAATTGATGTTGGCTGAACCTTAATTTTTCGGGTTCTCCTTATTTTTTTATCATTCATGAATGATATAATTCCCGAAGATGAATTCAATTTCGATAATTCTGCAGTAAATTTTTTTATCACGCTTGCATGTGGTTTTATTTTATCTTTGCGGAGTACATCAGTTATTCTAGAAAACTCTACTTCCATTTTCTTTATCACATCGTTGAAATTCTCTTCAATACTCGATTCTGCTAATAGAGATGTTGGACTTTTATCGAGTGGCAAGGCGAATGATTTTGGAATTGACCTGTCAAGTTGTTCATCTAATAAACTCGGTTGATCAAACACTTCCATGGATTCGACCTCACCCGGTTTATTAATATCATCAAAAAAAGTTGGAGTGAACTCATCACCCAGAGCCAATCGTGCTAGGAACTGTCGATCCTCCACTTTTAAATTCATCGAACTCTTCACTTCCTCTCCATATGTTCGTTCGACTGCGCACATATGTTGACAGAAGCGACCTCCTGCTCCGTAGGGACAGTCACAGACACCTGAAGAGAATTTTAAGACATTATGAATTACAGAGATGTTATGAAATATAAATTGAAATGTGTTATCATCCAACTAAGATGTCGGAATTTTTGGCTTTTTTATTTTCGCCATTAGTGTCTCGGTTAAGAGCAATGTATACAATCTGGCATTCAATCAAATACTTTGGCAATGTATAGAACACCTGAAACGTGAACGCACTCCGCACTCACACATACATATAAATCAAGAAGTAGGAATAATATACTTTTCACCGGCTTTTTACAGATTAAATTTTCTAATCTCTCCCAAACTTACATTGCCTATGCATTGTATGGAATGCCTGAATCATACACATTGGCGGTAATATACCTACATCATGACGCGGATTAAGATGTTTATCTATCATTTATCAATAGTCTACTGATACCTACCTAGTTCGGTGTCTACGACGTATAATCTCCATTTATCTCTGACTGAGTATGATTTTCCATCTAAAGGTGTTATATCCCTCGTCGACATGCTTTTTTGGCAAAATTTTTGGTATGTTAAAGTTATTTTTCGCATTCGGCCATTAGCATATTCAAGCAGCCTTTTTTTGTGATATAATTCGAATGGTTTGGCGATGAAGTCTATCAAGGCACACATGTTGAATACCTTGCATCGTTGTAAAACCACATCCTTGAATATTCTTATCGAAGCTTCGCAATAATCAATAATTGTTAGTATTATTGCCTCTAGTCAAAACGTCGAAGCGGTAAGGCAGACACCACTCTTCACGTCGTTTCCAAATATTACTCAAATATTTCATCAATTTATCATTTTGTACAACCCTGTCATCTTTAAGCAAATTTGACATATTTGCTTCCGCCTCTCTAACTTTATTTGCATACATCACATCACGAAACATTTTCATTATGTCTTTTCGTTCCGTTTTTTCGACATTATTTTCATTTTGCCATAGCCAACGCCATAATGCTTGATTTACGTGAAAAATGCACAGTAACAAACGACTATTAGGAAATACAGATTTTAATGCGTTTCTCTCAGCTGCACTGTCATCGGTCATAATTACTGATGGGTGAAACAACTTATTACATTTTCTCTGGAAGAATTCTTTGACAGCTGTGAAGCATTGAAAGTATTGGTTCTCTGTTTGACTCGTGTGGAGAATTATGGAAAGAGGCAATGCCCCAATTTTTGTGGCAGCAAACATAAATGTCACGCAGGTATTGGTTTGGTCACAAGATCCACTTGTGTCGATGAAAACCATTTCATCAGCTAATTGTGCCATAAATGCTCTCCTCATTATCGGTGTTACGATTATACAGATGGTGGGATTTTCTCGCTGATCTAAATCGATGTCCAGTAAGGAGAGTTCTTTCTGCTTATTTCGGATAATTTCTATCACATCTTGCTCATGCCTAGATCCATATGCTTTTTTGCGCCATTGCTCATAAAGATATGTAACTTGACGTTCGGATGGATTTTGTTGGGCATTGGCCAATATTTTATACGCATCTTTTTCGAACTGACTCAATATGTTCATTTCATGGAACATTTTTGCTGGTGCCGCAGTCATACCATTTTCAAAATAGGACACGAATGATTCCTTAGTTTCTTGGGAACAGCGTAAAAGAGATAAGGATTGAGCGACATTCACTCGGTGATTGTGCTCATAATCAATTTCAATTACGGTATTGTAACCTTTTCTTAATATTTCGGATTTACGAAGGGTATTTTCAGTAGTCTTCAGGAACTTTATATTAATTTTAGACTTACATGCATAATTTCTTTTTGGGCCTTTCTGTTTATTTATTTTTTTATTGCGCTCTGAAAGCAGGCATACGAATATTTTTCGGAAGGCATAACGTGTCGCGTTAGGGAATCGTCTCTCCATAATCCAATTACTATTGGTACTCTTCGAGAATGTCTCCACAAATTTTGCACATTTACTGTCATAGTCACCATCATAGGGTAACATACACTGAATTTTACATCTGAAATTATCACATGATAGTCCCTCAAAGTTTAATATCATGAATTCGTTGGTAATGTCATTAAAAATTGACTTGAATTCTTCCATCACTACAAAATTTCGATACAAACTCAAAACATCCACACGCGTGATTCATGAAACAGAGTGAACTGAAATTTGCGTCTATGTAGGAAGTAGGCCACACCCATGTAGAAAGGGATGTTCAACAGCTGAACAAAACTGTAGGTTTCAATTCGACACTGTTTTGTAATGACCTATAACGCATTTTCTCTCTACAAAACCGTGTGCATTTCGGCACGGAACTTTCCTCTACTGTACACGGGAAAGGAAACACAATATGAATATAATATCATTCCGAAACCGTGTTTTACTGGAGTTCAAATGCACACGGTTTTGCAGGCATTTAGAGTTATACAAAACCGTGTGCATTTCGGCACGGAACTGTCCTCTACTGTACACGGGAAAGGAAACACGCTTCCCGGGGTTGCTAACCTGATTATTTTTTGAATGAAGAAAATCTGAAAAATTGGTTGAACGGTTTCTCAATGACGGTGGATTCCAATATGGACTGACCTGGATCCTTCCGTGTTTCTTAAGTTTCAGAGACTTTACCTGAAACGAAAAATATTTCATTGTCTCTGGTGACTCACAAAATAGAGCCCACTGAAATTTGTATGATGTTTGAGTCCAAATTTTCTAATTATCTTCGACTTCGTAGAGTCATGGGATGGATAAATCGATTCATCCATAATTGTCGCTGTAGAAAAACTTCCTCTGTACTGAGGAAAGAAAGTCTGACTGTGGATGAGTTGAATGATGCCACAGTGTCACTGGTTCGTATTGTTCAACATGTTCATTTTTCTGCGGACCTTTGTGTAAACCAGCCTCCTTCCAAACAACTACAATCTCTCGCTCCCTTTTTAGACTCACGCGATCTTCTCAGGGTGGGCGGTAGATTGAAATTTTCTAACTTGGATTTTGATTGAAGGCATCCACTTTTGCTTCCTAAATCATGTTTTCTGTCTTCACTTCTGTGTAAACATTTTCACTTGGCCTCCTTCCATTCTGGACTCAACAATGTTCAGGCTCTGTTAAGGAGAACATTTTGGATTCTTTCATCTCGCTCCCTAAATCGTAAGTGTATTCGACAATGTAAAACCTGTTTCAGGTCCTCTTTCCAGCCAACTATGGCAGATCTTCCAACCTTCCGAGTCAACATCTCCCGTCCGTTCAACACTACCGGTGTTGACTTTGCCGGTCGCTTCATGGTTCGCGACACTATGCTTAGAAGGTTTGGAACCACTAAAGGATATCTCGCCTTATCTGTATGCGCATCAACCAAAGTAATTCATTTGGAATTTGTTTCCGAGCTCACTGCTTCCGCCCTTCTGGCTTGCCTGTCACGTTTCATTACTAGACGAGGGTTACCATCTGAAATTCTTTCAGACCAGGTTCGCAACTTTATCGCCGCTGCCAAGCAACTGAAAGAAGCATATAGCTTTTTACTGCAGCACGGAAGTGAAACTGCGGACTTTCTTACTACACGAGAGGTTAGATGGCGTTTCAATCCCCCTTACGCCCAAAACTTCGGCGGGCTTTGGAAAGCTAGGGTGAAATCCACCAAATCCCTTCTCTTACGCATGACAGGTAAGGAGCTTTACACGTTCGAAGAATATAGTACCATATTCTGCCAAATCGAGGCGGTGTTAAATAGCCGTTCATTGTGTCCTTTGTCAGATGACCTGTCTCCGGGAAATTTTCTGGTTGGTACGCAACTTTTGGCTGCTCTTGAATCTCCCTTGCCAAAAAGAATGACGGTCCGTGATAGCCTTTTGGACCGGTTGGTCAAAGCAGTTTCTGAACACTTTAATACAGAGACACAAGTGGACCAGTTCCACACTTCCTAAAATAGGTGATGTAGTTTACATCCGGGATGTCCATACCCACCCCTTAAGTTGGCCAATGGGACGTATTTCAGGGTTAAATAACTCCCCAGATGGTATTCCCAGGGTAGCTGTGGTCAAAACTGCAACTTCCAGCATTTGTCGTCCTGTTAACTGTCTTATACCGTTAACAGGCGAATAGTTTTCCTTTAAATTAAGTTTATTGCCTCTCTATGTGTTTTTTTATAGAATTTCATTTTCACAGTATTCATTGTTTTTTTTGTCACTTTCAATCATATATGTAATTCTAACTAACATTAGGTTAGGCTAGGTAAGTAGTGTAATTCTAACTAACGTAAGGGCTTTCTTCAAGTTTATAGAAAAAAACCAATACATTCGGTGAAAAAAAATGAATTTAATTTCATTCTGGTACATCTTATGGTAATAGAAATCTGGGTGCTGTGACGATTTCATGATAATTCAAATGTAATGGAATCTTTCTTGCATTCTTAAAAAGTAAAATATCTTCATGGTAATCAATAGTGACTTCAAATATTCGAAAAAAAACATTTCCCAATATGCCTAAGCAGTCAAGAGACACATTGTCAGTTATTATGTGAAATCTTAAACTTACTTCAAAAATATCGAGTTTTGTCGTTCCAGTTAACGCGTCCAGACGTGAGCAAGATTACTTCCAGAAGAAAAGACTTGTTCAGGGTCGGTTCAAGATATTAATAGAAAAATTTAATTCACGACTGAATAGGTTGAAATATGTTTGTTTAACTAACTTTAGCGCTTTCGTCGATTTAATTGGAAGAAAACCAATACATTTGGTGAAAATAGGAATGAATTTAATTTTAGTCTTATTAATGTTTATCCTATGGTAATAGAATTCTGGGGATTGCGACGATTTCATGAGAATTCAGTTGCTGAAGAATCGTTTCATCGTTCTTAAAAAGTAAAATATCTTTATGGTAATCTATAATGACTTCGAATATTCAACAAAAATCATTTTCCAATATGCCAGAGCGTTCAAGAGACACATTGTCAGTGAGAATGTGGAATCTTAAACCTGCCTCGAAAATATCGACCCTTGTCGTTTCAGTGGACGCGTCCGAGCGTGAGCAAGATTACTTCCAGAAGAAAAGACTTCTTCAGGGTCGGTCCAAGATTTGAACAGAATTCATGATTGAATAGAAGAAGATATGTTATTCTATCTAACGTTAGAGCTTTCGACGATTTTATTGAAAAAAAACAACACATTTGGTGAAATAAGGAATGAAATTAATTTCATTCTGATTCACCTTATGGTAATTGAATTCTGGGTGCTGCGACGGTTTCATGATGATTCAGTTGCAGAGTTGCAGAATAATCTTTACTTTTTAAAATGTAAAATATCTTTATGGTGAACAATAATGACTTCGAATATTCAAAAGAATCATTTTACAATATGCCAAAGCATTAAAGAAACACATTGTAAGGGATTATGTGCCTCGAAAATATCGAATCTCTTTCACAAGAAAAGACTTGTTCAGGGTCGGTTCAAGATTTGAGTAGAAAAAGTAAATTCAGGATTGAATAGGATAAGGTTATTCTAACTAACGTTAGGGCTTTCGTCCATTTTACTGGAAAGAAACCAATACATTCGGTTAAAAAAAGGATGAATTCAATTTCATTCTGGTTCATCTTAGGGTGATAGAATTCTTCAGTTGTAGAGGAATCCTTCTTCCATTTTTAAAAAATGAAATATCTTCATGGTAATCAATAATGACTTCGAATATTAGAAAGTAAATCATTTCGCAATATGCCAGAGCATTCAACAGACACATTGTCAGGAATTATGTGGAATCTTAAACTTGCCTCGAAGATATCGAGTCTTGTCGCTTGTCATTCCAGTAAACGCGTCCGAGCGTGAGCAAGATTACTTCCAGAAGAAAAGACTTGTTCAGGGTCGGTTCAAGATTTGAATAGAAAATTTGATTTCACGATTGAATATGATAATATGTAATTCTAAATAACGTTAGGTTAGGTTAGTAGTGTAATTCTAACTAACGTTAGGGCTTTCATCGATTTTATTGAGAAAAAAACAATACATTTGGTGAACAAGGGAATGAAATCATTTTTACGCTGGTTTATTATAAGGTTATAGAATTCAGGGTGCTGCGACGATTTCATGATAATTCAGTTGCAAAGGAATCTTTCTTCCTTTCTCAAAAAGTAAAATATCTCATGGTAATCATTAATGACCTCGAATATTCAACAAAAATCATTTCCGAATTTGCCAAAACATTTGGTGGAGGCGGGGGCGTCCCAGCAATATTTTTACTAGGAATCCTGCCACCTTGACATTTTGAGAATTGGTTACTTACAAGTAGAGAACGATAATGTGATACTTGGTTTCAAATATCCGGCCGTCAGAGGGGCGGTGGAGGCAGGGGTTTTCCAGGAATATTTTTACTAGAAATCTTGCCACCTTGAAATTTGGGGAATTCGTTACTTATGGGTGGAGAATGATGATGTAATACTCGGTTTCAAAAATCCAGCCGTCAGAGGGAATGGTGGAGGCGGGGGTGTTCCAGAAAAATTTTTACTAGGAATCCTGCCACCTTGAAATTTTGAGAATTGTATACTTACGAGTAGAGAACGATAATTTAATACTCGGTTTCAAATATGCGGCCGTCAGAAGGACGGTGGAGGCGGGGGTGTTCCAGCAATAATTTTGCTAGGAATCCTGCCACCTTGAAATTTTCAGAATTGGTTACTTACAGGTAGAGAACGATTATGTTATACTCGGATTCAAATATCCGGCCGTCAGAGAGGCGGTGGAGGCGGGGGCGTCCCAGCAATATTTTACTAGGAATCCTGCCACCTTGAAATTTTGAGAATTGGTTACTTACAAGTAGAGAACGATAATTTAATACTCGGTTTCAAATATGCGGCCGTCAGAAGGGCGGTGAGGCGGGGGTGTTCCAGCAATAATTTTGCTAGAAATCCTGCCACCTTGAAATTTTGGGAATTGGTCACTTATGGGATGAGAACGATAATGTTAAACTCGGTTTCAAATATCCGGCAGTCAGAGAGGCGGTGGAGGCGGGGGCGTCCCAGCAATATTTTACTAGGAATCCTGCCACCTTGAAATTTTGAGAATTGGTTACTTACAAGTAGAGAACGATAATTTAATACTCGGTTTCAAATATGCGGCCGTCAGAAGGGCGGTGGAGGCGGGGGTGTTCCAGCAATAATTTTGCTAGGAATCCTGCCACCTTGAAATTTTCAGAATTGGTTACTTACAGGTAGAGAACGATTATGTTATACTCGGATTCAAATAGCCGGCCGTCAGAGAGGCGGTGGAGGCGGGGGCGTCCCAGCAATATTTTACTAGGAATCCTGCCACCTTGAAATTTTGAGAATTGGTTACTTACAAGTAGAGAACGATAATTTAATACTCGGTTTCAAATATGCGGTCGTCAGAAGGGCGGTGGAGGCGGGGGTGTTCCAGCAATAATTTTGCTAGGAATCCTGCCACCTTAAAATTTTCAGAATTGGTTACTTACAGGTAGAGAACGATTATGTTATACTCGGATTCAAATAGCCGGCCGTCAGAGAGGCGGTGGAGGCGGGGGCGTCCCAGCAAATTTTTACTACGAATCCTGCCACCTTGAAATTTTGAGAATTGTATACTTACAAGTAGAGAACGATAATTTAATACTCGGTTTCAAATATGCGGTCGTCAGAAGGGCGGTGGAGGCGGGGGTGTTCCAGCAATAATTTTGCTAGGAATCCTGCCACCTTAAAATTTTCAGAATTGGTTACTTACAGGTAGAGAACGATTATGTTATACTCGGATTCAAATAGCCGGCCGTCAGAGAGGCGGTGGAGGCGGGGGCGTCCCAGCAATATTTTTACTAGGAATCCTGCCACCTTGAAATTTTGAGAATTGTATACTTACAAGTAGAGAACGATAATTTAATACTCGGTTTCAAATATGCGGTCGTCAGAAGGGCGGTGGAGGCGGGGGTGTTCCAGCAATAATTTTGCTAGGAATCCTGCCACCTTGAAATTTTCAGAATTGGTTACTTACAGGTAGAGAACGATTATGTTATACTCGGATTCAAATAGCCGGCCGTCAGAGAGGCGGTGGAGGCGGGGGCGTCCCAGCAATATTTTTACTAGGAATCCTGCCACCTTGAAATTTTGAGAATTGTATACTTACAAGTAGAGAACGATAATTTAATACTCGGTTTCAAATATGCGGTCGTCAGAAGGGCGGTGGAGGCGGGGGTGTTCCAGCAATAATTTTGCTAGGAATCCTGCCACCTTAAATTTTCAGAATTGGTTACTTACAGGTAGAGAACGATTATGTTATACTCGGATTCAAATAGCCGGCCGTCAGAGAGGCGGTGGAGGCGGGGGCGTCCCAGCAATATTTTTACTAGGAATCCTGCCACCTTGAAATTTTGAGAATTGTATACTTACAAGTAGAGAACGATAATTTAATACTCGGTTTCAAATATGCGGTCGTCAGAAGGGCGGTGGAGGCGGGGGTGTTCCAGCAATAATTTTGCTAGGAATCCTGCCACCTTGAAATTTTCAGAATTGGTTACTTACAGGTAGAGAACGATTATGTTATACTCGGATTCAAATAGCCGGCCGTCAGAGAGGCGGTGGAGGCGGGGGCGTCCCAGCAATATTTTTACTAGGAATCCTGCCACCTTGAAATTTTGAGAATTGTATACTTACAAGTAGAGAACGATAATTTAATACTCGGTTTCAAATATGCGGTCGTCAGAAGGGCGGTGGAGGCGGGGGTGTTCCAGCAATAATTTTGCTAGGAATCCTGCCACCTTAAATTTTCAGAATTGGTTACTTACAGTAGAGAACGATTATGTTATACTCGGATTCAAATAGCCGGCCGTCAGAGAGGCGGTGGAGGCGGGGGCGTCCCAGCAATATTTTTACTAGGAATCCTGCCACCTTGAAATTTTGAGAATTGTATACTTACAAGTAGAGAACGATAATTTAATACTCGGTTTCAAATATGCGGTCGTCAGAAGGGCGGTGGAGGCGGGGGTGTTCCAGCAATAATTTTGCTAGGAATCCTGCCACCTTGAAATTTTCAGAATTGGTTACTTACAGGTAGAGAACGATTATGTTATACTCGGATTCAAATAGCCGGCCGTCAGAGAGGCGGTGGAGGCGGGGGCGTCCCAGCAATATTTTACTAGGAATCCTGCCACCTTGAAATTTTGAGAATTGTATACTTACAAGTAGAGAACGATAATTTAATACTCGGTTTCAAATATGCGGTCGTCAGAAGGGCGGTGGAGGCGGGGGTGTTCCAGCAATAATTTTGCTAGGAATCCTGCCACCTTGAAATTTTGAGAATTGTATACTTACAAGTAGAGAACGATAATTTAATACTCGGTTTCAAATATGCGGTCGTCAGAAGGGCGGTGGAGGCGGGGGTGTTCCAGCAATAATTTTGCTAGGAATCCTGCCACCTTGAAATTTTCAGAATTGGTTACTTACAGGTAGAGAACGATTATGTTATACTCGGATTCAAATAGCCGGCCGTCAGAGAGGCGGTGGAGGCGGGGGCGTCCCAGCAATATTTTTACTAGGAATCCTGCCACCTTGAAATTTTGAGAATTGTATACTTACAAGTAGAGAACGATAATTTAATACTCGGTTTCAAATATGCGGTCGTCAGAAGGGCGGTGGAGGCGGGGGTGTTCCAGCAATAATTTTGCTAGGAATCCTGCCACCTTGAAATTTTCAGAATTGGTTACTTACAGGTAGAGAACGATTATGTTATACTCGGATTCAAATAGCCGGCCGTCAGAGAGGCGGTGGAGGCGGGGGCGTCCAGCAATATTTTTACTAGGAATCCTGCCACCTTGAAATTTTGAGAATTGTATACTTACAAGTAGAGAACGATAATTTAATACTCGGTTTCAAATATGCGGTCGTCAGAAGGGCGGTGGAGGCGGGGGTGTTCCAGCAATAATTTTGCTAGGAATCCTGCCACCTTGAAATTTTGAGAATTGTATACTTACAAGTAGAGAACGATAATTTAATACTCGGTTTCAAATATGCGGTCGTCAGAAGGGCGGTGGAGGCGGGAGTGTTCCAGCAATAATTTTGCTAGGAATCCTGCCACCTTGAAATTTTCAGAATTGGTTACTTACAGGTAGAGAACGATTATGTTATACTCGGATTCAAATAGCCGGCCGTCAGAGAGGCGGTGGAGGCGGTGGAGGCGGGGGCGTCCCACCAAAATTTTTACTACGAATCCTGCCACCTTGAAATTTTGAGAATTGGTTACTTACAAGTAGAGAACGATAATTTAATACTCGGTTTCAAATATGCGGCCGTCAGAAGGGTGGTGGAGGCGGGGGTGTTCCAGCAATAATTTTGCTAGGAATCCTGCCACCTTGAAATTTTGAGAATTGGTTACTTACAAGTAGAGAACGATAATTTAATACTCGATTTCAAATATGCGGCCGTCAGAAGGGCGGTGGAGGCGGGGGTGTTCCAGCAATAATTTTACTACGAATCCTGCCACCTTGAAATTTTGAGAATTGGTTACTTACAGTAGAGAACGATTATTTATACTCGGATTCAAATAGCGGCCGTCAGAGAGGCGGGGGCGTCCAGCAATATTTTTACTACGAATCCTGCCACCTTGAAATTTTGAGAATTGGTTACTTACAAGTAGAGAACGATAATTTAATACTCGGTTTCAAATATGCGGCCGTCAGAAGGGTGGTGGAGGCGGGGGTGTTCCAGCAATAATTTTGCTAGGAATCCTGCCACCTTGAAATTTTGAGAATTGGTTACTTACAAGTAGAGAACGAGAATGTAATACTCGGATTCAAATATCTGGCCGTCAGAGGAGCGGTTTAGGCGGGGGTGTTCCAAATTTTCATTATGTCAAATATATGGCTCATGCAAAATAATACTGTATTTCAATCATGAATTCGTTTCTTTTGAATGAATATCTGCTCAACTCGCACTGGTATTATACGAAGAATAGAATGGTTCCCTGTTTTGCACTGAACTCATCTAGGAACTTTTCTGTTGCATGTGTTGTATTTTGTTAGGTTTCAGTTCGGAACAATATATTTAACACTTAAACTTTCTGAGATAATGAATAGCGAAAGCATATATGCATAAACTTACACTCGAAGTAGCAAAAATATATTTGGTTCGGAACCAGTGTATTTCTTTCATTATTTATGATCAATCCCATCCTTTTTCAAACAAAAAGATCATTATTTCTGTGATGAGGAAATGAATCTTCCAAACTGAATTGAATGTTTGTTATTCATTCAATAAACACCCCCTCTTATCTAACCAGTAATTATCCCTTACGATTGGAAGGGTGATAGTATTGAATACTTGACAATTTTATTGTTCTTTTTCCGCCTAGATTTCAAGGTGGCAGGATTCCTAGTTAAGATATTGCTGGAACACCTCCGCCTCCACCGCCTCTCTGACGGCCGGATATTTGAAACCGAGTATTACATTATCATTCTCTACCCATAAGTGACGAATTCCCAAAATCTCAAGGTGGCAGGATTCCTAGTAAAATTATTGCTGGGACGCCCCTGCCTTCACCGCCTCTCTGAGGGCCGGATATTTGAATTCGAGTAATACAATAACACTCTCTACCCACTAGTAACCAATTCCTAAAATTTCAAGGTGGCAGGATTCCTAGTAAAAATATTGCTGGGAAGCCCCAGCCTCCACCGCCTCTCTGACGGCCGTATATTTGAAACCTAGTATTACATTATCATTCTCTAGCCATTAGTAACCAATTCCCAAAATTTCAAGGTGGCAGGATTTCTAGTAAAAATATTGCTGGGACGCCCCCGCCTCCACCGCCTCTCTGACGGCCGTATATTTGAAACCTAATATTACATTATCATTCTCTACCCATTAGTAACCAATTCCCAAAATGTCGAGGTGGCACGATTCCTTGTAAAAATATTGCTGGAACACCCCCGCCTCCACCGCCTCTCTGTCGGCCGTATATTTGAAACCTAGTATTACATTATCATTCTCTACACATAAGTAACTCATTCCCAAAATCTCAAGGTGGCAGGATTCCTAGTAAAAATATTGCTGGGACGCCCCCTCCTCCACCGCCTCTCTGAAGGCCGGATATTTGAAACGGAGTATTACATTATCGTTCTCTACTCATAAGTAACCAATTCCCAAAATTTCAAGGTGGCAGGATTCCTAGTAAAAATATTGCTTGAACACCTCCGCCCTTGCCTCCACTGCCTCTCTGACGGCCGTATATTTGAAACGGAGTATTACATTATCATTCTCTACCCATAAGTAACTACTTCCCAAAATTTCAAGGTGGCAGGATTCCTAATAAAGAAATTTTTGGATTACATTCGCCCCTGCCGCCCCCAACGCCACTCACAACGCCTCCTAACGGCGGTAGAGCCGTTCCCGAGTTCCAGAATTTCCTATATTATGCATAAAAAATATTTTTTTGAATCATGGAGTTCACAGAAGGAAGAAACAAAATATTACTGATATTTATCGCTAAAGTGAATTCTGTGTTCTCGTCCATGTTCAAATAAAAATGAACGTATCGTAGGGAAGTGGACAAATAAGTGAGATCTCTTATAACTTCGTCGACGTTTCGGAACCGTTGGTTCCTTTCTCAAGACTCGTTACAATGTTAAATCTTAAAAGTTGAAAAGTACTCTTGGATCAAAGTTGGATTATCTAATAAGCCGAAAATCCAACTTTGATCCAAGATTACTTTTCAACTTTTAAGATGTAACATTGTAACGAGTCTTGAGAAAGGAACCAACGGTTACGAAACGTCGACGAAGTTATAAGAGATCTCACTTATTTGTCCACTTCCCTATGATACCTTCATTTTTATTGCTAAAGGTACTCGGGTCTAACGTTAGGGCTATCGTCGATTTTATTGGAAAAAAAACCAATTCATTTGGTGAAAAATGAATGAATTCAATTTCATTCTGGCTCATCTTATGGTACTGTAATTCTGGGTGCTGCAACGATTTCAAGATAATTCAGTTGCAGAGGAATCTTTCTTTTGTTCTTAAAAAGTGAAATATCTTCATGGTAATCAAAAATGACTCCGAATATTCAACAAAAATCATTTCCCAGTATGCCAGTATATGAAGGAGACATATTTTCAGGAATTATTTGGAATCTTAAACTTGCCTCGAAAATATCGAGTCTTGTCGTTAACGTGTTTTAGCGTGAGCAAGAACACTTCCAGAAGAAAAGACTTGTTTAGGGTCGGTTCAGGAGTTGAATAAAAAAATTTTATTCACGATTGAATAGGATATTATATGTTGTTTTAACTTACGTTAGGGCTTTCGTCTTTTTCTCTGAAAAACAAACCAATAAATTTTGTGAGAAAAGGAATGAATTTAATTTAATTTTTGTTCATCAATTGGTATTAAAATTCTAGGTGCTGCGACGAATTTGCGATAAATAAGTCGCAGAGGAATCTTTTGTCCGTTTCTAAAAATTAAAATATCTTTATGATAATCAATTATGACTTCGAATATTTTGAAAAAATCATTCCCTAAAATGCCAGAGCATTCAAGAGACACATTGTCAGGGAGTATGTGGAATTCAAAATGATTATTCAGTGAAGGAAAAGATATTGAACATTTACCAATCGTTTTTGTATGAATTTCATTAATTCCTTTCAACGAAAGTGCTCCTGAATCATCTCGCGGTACGTCTGGTCTTATAGCTCCGTTTTTTATCAAACTCACGGTTGCACCTGTATCTACCAAGAACATGGTGTTTTGTTCTAAATCAGGCGACTGTATTTCGACGTACGTAGCCACAGATGCCGGAGCTCTTTGGTTGGACTGGGAGTGACTCGACCGTGACCAAAAATTATTGAATGTATCTCTTATATCCCTAATGAGGTTTCTGGGGTATTGACTTATATTTTGAAACATGATTTCTTTTCCTAAGTTCTTAAATCTAATATGATTATTTTTTAATGTCTTTCTGTTGTCCTAGGTCTCTGAAAATAAAGCACACAATTTTTGTCAGCTCTTGACTGAACATTCAATCATAAAGGCTCATTTTACTGGTAATATAATATGTCCAAAACGTTGCGTTTCATTCTACTTTTTTAACTAAGGTACATACTTACCAACTGCTCGTAGCACCATGACGTCTTTAACATCTTTCGCAACGTTTTTCTGATTTAACTTTCCAAAGTATCTTTCAACGTTTTACACATACAGGTTTGGAAATTCACATCGGAATGATACGGTATGCAATGTACCAGACAGATAATTTTGCCAACCAGTTGAGCAAATGTAATTTCGAACGATTAAAGTGCTATAACTGACTGAATTCAGTTGTCTGATTGCAATAATGTAGTGTTGTCTCTTTCTTAACGTTGGAAGTGACAATATGGTAGGGAACCTGCAGTACGCGCATCGAATCATTCAATGCGTCAGGCTGTCCGTGATACTTAATTCAAGTACTCGCGGTTGCCTACCATGCTGCCAGAATTAAGCCACTCCCAACGATAATAAAGAGAGAGACAACAATACATTATTGCAATCAGACAACTTGATTCAGTCAGTTGCAGACGTGAATCTTTCGAATATACATCTACCCAACTGAACGGAAATATTCTTGGTCTGATGCATTGTATATCGTATATTTTCGATGTGAATTTCTGAACCTGTAGATATAGTTCCATAATGTTTCACTCTCATCTAACTCAACACGAATACAACTCTCAAACATATTCTTCAAACTTTCGTGTAAATACTGCTATTTTTTCTCATAAATTAACCATTTCAACAATTTTACCTTTTCATTGAAAAACTACCTACTTCTGAACTATTTTACTAGGTTCTTATGATCTCCTTTCTTGAAATCACAATTTCTGCTTCATTTATATCATATTTAAATCTCAATGAAATAAAGCTTTTTCTTAATTTAATCATATAATTATGTTTTCCGCACTTAAAGTCTGATTTTTAAAAATAATTTATTTCTAATTATTCGGATTAACAATTGCAACACTAACGATAAAGAATTATTAATCCTATACAGATTAAGTTTGGAAAGGTGAAATACAAATACAAGTGACTGTAAGAAGTCTAATTCGTAACTGATTCAATTGTTCATAAAGATCTAGAAAGTAAATGTTTCTGTAGAATTGCACTTTTGCACAATAGCGTCTATTCCAGGAAGATGCCTCCTCGCCGTTGCATTCCTAGTAGGTGTCGGTTCCCTCGACCCCTCTAAGTTGGCAACGTCCTCGTCAGCAGTTTGGTCGTTCCCAAGTTCGATGCTGATAATTCTTCTTGGGTTGAACAGGAGTTCTCTTATTGTGGTTCTGTTAATTATGATTGTGAAAATTCCAAGGATTATGCAACAGAATAAGATTCCACTTATGGTATAGTGTGTCAGCTGGGTTATCGGGTGTAGATACATGGGTTGGCTCTGAAGTTTTTCTGCTTCTTGCAGGATTAAGTCTGGATTTTTCAGATGTCTTAATTGAAAGGAGATTTTGTGTTTTGAATTTAAGGAAATTTTCGAAATGTTTTGTATTTCTATTTCGAAAATTGGAATTGTGTTGCCAAATATTGAATTCTCAATAATAATTCTGCACTGAGAATCCAGTAAATTTGTTCTTTGAATGGGTTTCTTCGTAATTATGCCATGGCAGTCTTCTAATATAATCTGACTTTTCTTGAATAAAGTCAAGAGCTGTTTATTATTTAAAACATGGATGATTTTGAAGTTGGTCTCAACCAGGATTGTTTGGCAGTGTTCTGGTGTTGACAGGGTGCAAAGTTCTCTGACGGGTAGTTGAAGGCACAGTACAATGGAACTATCTAGTATACGACAGGCTTCGTTGGTCCAATATTCATCGTTCTGGATCGTTATCCTGTACTTCTTGGGTGGGATGATAGCAATGTCTTGGTAATTGGGTATAGGGTATACTCGGGACTAGTAAGCAATAAGGTTTTTGAGTATAGGAATTTTTAGGAGTATGGTAATTATTTTATCAGTTTCCGTGACAGACATTTTAGAAAATTCTAGCATTTTGTAAGGATGATGGCTAATTGGTGATAGTTCCTGCGGTCTATAAATTTCATGGAGATATTTTTCGATAGATTGGAAGCTCATCAACTTTAATAAGTTCTAAATTAGGTATTTTCTTACTTGCAAAACTAATAGTTCTTTCAATCATAAGTAAGTGATTGAGTAGGATTTCTGATTCGAAAATTTCATTTTGTACAATAATTAGGAATGTTTTTTTTTATTTAATTTCTTCGAAAAGTGATTTTGTTTGTTCAATATTTTCATTTAATAAGGTAACATCTTCTGAATATCTCTTGGTTAAATGATCAGCAAAAGAGGTTAATTTATCTATTCTTTCTATTTCATTACCTCTAATTTGATATAATGCGTCAAGATTTTCATTTATGGTTTTCAAGTCATCGTCATCTAAATTTCCTGTTACAAATTTAATGCCTTTTCCAATGAAATTAGCCAATCCTCTCTTAACTTTATTATTTTTTTAAAATTTACTGAAAATCTGTTCAATCTGGGCAAGATTTGATTTTAATTGAACGCAGATTTTATGTGGAAGTTCATCATAGGCATATTTTTCGTGAAGTTCTTGGAAACTTGATTTCAACCGATCATAGTTATTAATTAATTTTGTGAGGTTAATTGAAAAAAAAAATTTGTGATGGTGGTCAAGTATTCGTGCTTTCCCTAAGGGTTCTTCAAAGTATCCATTAGTTATTATTTTGTAGACCTGAAGGGCCTGGTAGGCTCGGATCGATATCAGGAGCATTATCGGTATCCTGAAAAGAGAGAATATTTTTTCTTAATCTCTTCACTTTTCCTATGTTGGCTGTAGTTTCGAGAGATTCTTGGGTTAATCCAAAGATTTTGTTTTGTTGTTGGTTGGAAACAGTTATTTTTTCGAAAGGTGGGTCAGTTTTTCTTGGTCTATTTCTTTCAACATAAATTTCCTGCTGATCTAAATTTGGAGGATCATTTCGATTCTCGTTTATTCTATCTAAACGTTTTTGTGCTTGCTCACGATTTCGTTGATAGATGTTGTCGAATAAGGGTAAAATTTCCTGTTTTCTTTTTTCGTTGTACTGTTCGTAGATAGTCATAGTTAAATCGAATTCTGGTATTTTGTCATAGGGTCCGTAAAGTAAATTAAAAGGCGAATAGCCAGTGGCAGAATGAATCGATTGATTATAAATCAATGTAGCGGTGATCATAAGATTAGAAGGATTTTTATTCGGGTTTTTCAATTTGAGAATTTTGAGTTTTTCTAATATGTTTGAGTGAAATCGTTCTATTGGAGAGTTAGAGCTTGGGTTATTTACGGTGGTAAAATGTAAATTTATTTTATTGAGTTTGCAGATTTCGATGAACGTTTTATTATGGAATTCTCTTCCTTCATCACATACAATTTTCTGAGGTATATTATGATGAGAAAAATAATGGCGTAATTTATTCAAGATAGTCAATGCAGTTCCATCTTTTACGAGATAGCATTGGGCATATTTATAGAATAAGTCGATTATGGTCAGAAACTTGGAATTTTGAAAAGAAAAAGTATCCATGTGAATAATTTCAAATGGTCTTTTTGCTAAAAGAGGACCAGAAAATTTTAATTTGTAAGGATGTCTTTCATATTTAGATTGAAGACATAATTCACATCGGTTGATGATTTGTGTAATTTTTTGTTTCATTTTAGGCCAATTATACTTTTTTGATGAATGATTATAAGTTTCTGAGATACCATTATGATTTTTTCATGATATTCACAAATTATTTCTGTTTGACTCTCATCGCAACTAACGTCTAATAGGTGAATATTACTGATGAAAATTTTTACGGAGTAAATGAATGAGTCTTTACAGAATCTAACAAAAGGTAATCGTAATTTATTGTCTCTAAAGAAAATTCCGTAGGTTTCATTAGGTCTGAATATTATATATATATTTCTTTGAAAAGATTAGATAAATCTGTTTCTATGTGATTTTGTCTAATTGTTGCATTTTAGGTATTTTTTCCAAAATTTTTCGTATATTTTAAATTGTATTGCTCTCCTATATTGAGAATTATTCTATTCGGGTAAATGTTTACGGAGGATTCTGTGATTGGTATTACTTTTCCATTATCTTCCTGAGTGGAATGAATTGTAGCATCAGAATTATTATCTTGATTATCATCTTCAATTTGGTTGTTAGAGTTTTGGGTTTTTTGAGAATTCAGGATGTTTTCTACTTCTCCGTCTTCTTATATCGGTATTTCATCTGTCTTCTTGAAGACAAATCGATATTAAGATCTCCGTCCGATAATAATTAATCATTTTCAGTTTCTCGATTATTGATTTCGATTCGGGAAAGTTCGTCCGCAACTTTATTTTCTTTGCCTTTAGTATGTATGATGATGTTGAAATCGAATTCATCTAATTTTAATTTCCAACGGATCAATCGTGAATTCGGTTCTTTGATTTTATAAACCAAACCAAAGGGTTATGATCTGTTTCAATAGTAAACTTTTGTCTGAAAAGGTATGGTCTGAAATGTTTGGTTGAATCTAAAATTGCAAGTAATTCTTTTTCAATAGTTGAGTAGTTTCTTTCGGCTGAATTAAGGGTTCTCGAATAATATGCTACAGGACGATTTGATTGTGACAGTACACTTCCAATAGCGACATTCGAAGCATCGGTGGTTAATTTGAAGGGTTTTTCGAAATCTGGGTATGCTAATATCGGTGCATTCATTAATAATTCCTTACAGAGTTGAAATGCTGAAATATAATCTGGGTCGTCCAGTTTTATTTTAGCTCCTTTTTTGAGACATTTTGTGAAAGGAGATACAATATGGGCAAAATTTTTTATGAATCGCCGGCAAAATCCGGTTAAACCTAAAAATGATTTTATTTCTTTGACAGTTTTTGGTATCGGATAATTTTCAATTGCATTCAATTTTGAAGGATTTGGTGATATTCCGTCTGGAGTAATTAAGTGACATAGAAACTCAACTTTTTTGCTCAAGAATTCACATTTATCGAGTTCGATTTTGAGGTTGACTTCTTCAAGTTTCTGAAGGATTAATTTTAAATGGCAAATATGCTCTTGCAGAGATTTAGAAAATATAACAACATCGTCCATGAACACGAAACAGAATTTATGGAGGTATTCTTTCAAAACATTGTCCATTGTACGTTGAAATGTGCTCGGACCATTTTTCAATCCGTATGGCATTCGGGGATATTCATAATGATCGTTGTTAACAGTGAATGCAGTTTTTTCAATTGATTCTGGGTCCATTTCAATTTGGTGAAATGGTTTCGCCATATCAAGGGTTGTAAAGTAGCAACTTTTTTCTAGGTTATCTAAAATTTCTTCAATGCGCGGAAATGGATATTTATCCTTTACTGTTTTTTCGTTAAGTCGTCTATAATCTATTACCATTCGGTATTTTTTCTTTCCGGATGCGTTTTTCTTTTTATCTACTATCCATACTGGTGCACTGTATGGCAAAATCGATGGTCGAATAATTTTATCGTCATGTAATTTCTGAATTTGGTCTTAGATTATATTTTTCATAGAATGAGGGTGTCTGAAGGACTTAACATAAACTGGTTCATCATCTTTTGTTCTGATTTCATGATTAACAGTATTGGTGAAAGAAAGATCGGATTTTTAATCGTAAAAAATATTTTTGAATTTTGGACAAAGGTTCAAACTTTCTTTTTTTTCTTCTGAATTCATGTGAGATGTTCTGATTAAATTCTTAAATTTGAAGTTATTATTTTTGACTGGTGGATTAGATATTTCACTTTCATGTAAAGATTTCACAGGAATTCTTCCGGAAAAGTTTATTTCCACATCGTTCTCTATTGGTTCCGCTATTGGTATAGAACAAAATCCATTTTTTGCTTTAGCAATGCATGCAGGGGTTGAAAATTTTTCGAAATTAATTTTTGGTAAGATCACTTGGGGTGAAAGTGGATGACGTGTATGTAGTTTTTTTCTGCTTTTGTTCCCAAATCTGCACACCAAATTTCGTATCGATTCTATGTAAAGATTTCGGGGAATCGATTTTTTTCATTTTTCATATGTCCACCCCCCAAACCCTGGAGGTGCAAGTAGATGTCGTCCACTCTGTGTTTATTAGCATATATTTACGAAACCACTATTCGAAACTACGTATTCGGCCGAACTGAAAATTTGGTATTTAGGGACAGAAGAACAATAAAAACTGATCTAAATAGGGGTTTTCTTTGAAATTATTATTTTTGACATTGTTACTAAACGGTCCATAAGTATTTTCAAGTATTTATGATAAATCAAATTATTGTAGACCTCAAATTCAAACATAACTTCCTGAACGGACGTTCAAATACAAATTAAAAAATTCAAAGGCGAATATCATTTTTTTTGAAAATATACCTTTATTTTTTCTTTCAAATATGAACACAATGATAAGAAAACATAAAAGTGTTCGAATTAAAAAGTATGAAAAAGCGTGCAATAAGGTTTGTCGACGCAGTGTTGGAACGTTTTTGGACCACTTGTATCTGTCCTTTCCACAAACATTGTGTGATGATGATGGTAACATCGATGACTAACTTTCATCTGAACTGATAGGTTGACTTTCTACAGAAATTGTGGGACCATAATCTAAATTTTCAGGATACACCTGTTCAAATCCTTCATCTTCTGTTATGTCCTTGGTCCTCCATATCATATTCGTCATCGGAATCGTGATCACTAGTGATAGTACGCGATGCACTAATGTCACCGTCATCTTCGTTGTCTAAAAACAACTCTTGCACTAATTCAGATGTATACTTATACATCGTGGATAGAATTTTTTACTAACGTTACTAGTAACTAGTATCCTCGGGTCAACGTTGCAGAATGTACCCGGCCTCGTCCGACGAGCTTGCGAGTTATCAAGGAACTCCATGCAATATTCACAACATTGCGTATCAATCTGACAAGAAAATAAACAACATAACCTTAAATTTAAATATACACAGTGGAATATGCCAAATTTCCATGGCCAACTGACGGCTCAACCTTTCGTGAACGGACTATAGCTGTGGATTCGTCTAATTATCGTATGAAAAGTCACAGAGACCCCACCATCTAGGTGCACTGGGCGCATTTTAGCGATGAAATTTCGATGGGGTGTGTCCATTTTGACCCGGGGATACCAGTTAAAGGTTAATTAAATTAGATTTAAGTTTAGAAGCTCAGAATATGGAGTACGGTTTTTTAGTTTTTCCACCACAGATTTGACCCGTTAACAAACCCGTGGCATTCTCAACTTGAACCCATCCTCAAATTTTCAGAGTTCTTACTTCATCCGTTCGAGAAATATCGTCTTCAAAGGCGGTCCGACAGAAATATTTTTGATCTCGGATTCTTCATCAGTGAGTCAAACCGAGTCGTTTGAGACCACTTCAGGCCACATATTTCGAAATTTACAGACATTTGGGCAAAACTCTTCCTTTAGAAACAATTGCGCTCAAACAGTTGACACGCAAAATTTAATAAAATTTCTCCGTACAGATAGAGTCTATCAAAAGTCAGTTGGCTGTATGAATATATGTCACATTTTCAAATTTGATTGAATTATTTAGAAGATTGTGAATTCATCACGGTTCAGAAATGTTTTATTATCCCCTGTATGTATTCATAAAAAGCTTCTCACTACGCATATGAGACGCTCTCGGTTTTCGGGTGCTTCTTAATCAATCCTTCCGCATCTGGCTTGATCTCAGATTGCTTATCCAGTAAAGTAGAGTTGGTTATTATTATATTGTATCATATTAATCGAGCGTCGGCGTCGTTCAGTATTCTAATGCGGACGCCCATGGAAGGAAGACAGCGACATATCAAAGAACTTTTTATGAGTTGGCCAGCTGACTGGATATGTTATATCGATTGAAATATATGATATGTTATGTGTGTACGTGGCGTCGTGGCACAAGTTGAATATTCTTGGCACAGGACACATGCCATTTTTTTCAATAAAATGCAATTTCTGAAATATCCTCCTGAATATTTCCTTGCTCGAATTAAATATTTTTCGTATTTTCAGTACCTATGCTTTCTTCAATTTTGTGTTTGGTTTCGAGCCATGTGATTAAAGGGAACTCCTCTTAGTCATATTCTCACCTCAAAATATTGGCTTGATTGTCGACCGTGAATGAATGTAATGAAAAAATAAATATTTTCAGATCATTTTAAAGTGTTTTTAGAAAAAGATATACAGGATGATTCAGCAAGGCCTGGGGTTAAAATAGCGCCTAAACTATACCATGTGGAAAAAACTTAATATGACATGGTTAGAAGGTTGACAAAAATTTACAAACTAAAAATAATTTTACATATTCAGGGTGCGTCAAAAAAGTTACGGAAAAATATGTAGTTTTTTCCAATGAATGTATATGGTTTTTCACTATAATTTGACCCCCCTTTAACTTTTTTACTAAAAGAGATACAGAAAAATGTTTCATACAAAAATTTCACGAAATGGACTGATGTTCTACAATAAGAATTCACATAATAGAATATAAACAGGATGGCCAACATATTGATGGCATCTTCATTTTTTCAAATAGATCACCCTGTATATTTTTCCATATTTGAATAGCTCTTTTTTCCCTGATTTCGAATATGTAACATATGTTGGTCTATCTCTTTTATTCTGAGTACCACAGAGTTTCAAATTTCAAGAACCACATTGCAAGCTCTGTAATTATTTTTCAAGTGACAGACTGCGTTTAATGAAAATGCTTATTTTTTTCATTATGATAACGTCAATTGGAATATATACAGGGTGAACAACATATTGAATGCAACTACATTTTTTCAAATGGGACACTCTGTCCTGTATATTCTTACATCTTTTGATAGGCTATTTCCTCCTGATCTCGAATATATATGCATATGTGGGTGTCTCTTCAACCTACAAAATTCTTTATATTCAAACAATTTACTTAAAAGTATTATTTTTGAATCAATACTCAACAATTACTTAACCAATAAAAAATAAACTATGGTAAAATGATATGAATAACATCAACTAAAATTTCCCGGAATTACCACCCACATTCAATACACATAGTTCATATGGTTGTCTCAAGTTGTTCAGACTGTAATGGGTCGGGATCGTGTGGTTGATAAAGTAAAAAATGAGGATTTATACTTAACAATTTATTAGCACTTTTACAAAAAAATCACTTGAATTATTTCTTCAGGAATACAGATGAACAGTTTTATGGAATTAGAACATATAACTTACTCGTACAGATAGTTGAAGAGAACTGTCTTTTGGGACGGTGTCCTCTGTATTTAAATGTTACATTATTTGAAGATGACAATGAGAATGATAACAAGTAATTAGATCTAAGTAAAAATTCCTTTTTAACAGAAGAATACAAATTCCTACCAATAACTTCCATAGCGATAACTTACATTATAAGATTGGGTAGTTTATTTGCACACCCATAATTATACCTAAAACATATTTGTTTCCTTTGATTTAAGATGGATACATTGTCGATAGAATGGTCACTTTGGACAGTAGATAACTATGATGAGTAACAAGACATAGGCGTCTCTTGAGGGAGTGTTGGGACATTACACCTCCCCCCTAAGGGAAAAATTTTTATGGAATTTTTGTCAATATATGTATAATAAATTCATAGTAATGAAATGTCTCTAATCTTAATTTACTTTGAGATGTGCTAAACGCTCACTCGTCTCAACCCATGTGATGCCGGTTTTCTTCTTTTATGGTTACCATATTTATTGGCTCAACTGTTGCCTCTGGTTTTTTACAGAGATTACACAGTGTTAACCAGTGGTATTTTTAATATATTTGAAACATCGGTATGTGAAATATAATGCTATCAATTTAACAAAGGTCATAAAAATATATACAAATCAAGAATTATTCAAAATTTCACACGGTGAACTCACTTCTTCTAATTTGTCTACATCTGAGATCAAATTTTTTAATTTATGGCTGGCTATATTAAGACTTTCTTTGTCTAGTGTAAAAAGATGAGATGAACTCACATAGAGCTTAGTTTAAAAGTTTCTAGTTAAATTGTAATTACAACAGTCGTCTTTAATGATGTCAAAATTAGGTAAGATAGAATTGTCCAAACTTTCTTTTCCGATTGTTTTCGTTGAAATTAATATGATCGTTCCACTATGGATTTTACAATTTAATTGAATTTGGAGCATACCTGTTTTTTCCAATATACTCGTATAATCTCTCGTGAAATGGTTTTCGCATGTAACCGTAACTTTGGTGGGTTTAGGAAGTACATAAAACCATGAATTTTCCATTGATAAAGAGTACCACATTTCTGAAGTGAAATTACTCAAGCGTATATAGCATGTCTCTGGAATGGCTTTGTGCAGTGATAATAATTCGGTTTCGCAAATAAGGCGTGTGTACACCGAAAAGATAGGAGGATGGGAGTTGTGATTCAATTTGTTTACAAGAAGTTGAATCATTGAATGATGTATATGTCGATTTAGGTTCCGAAATAGCTAGGAAATGGAATTGAGGTAAAATGAATAGATGATGTTTCTTATCATTAGGTATCGATTAGGACTGATGATGCTTGGATGTGTTTGATTTGATTTTCCAAACAGGATTGCATTTATGGTGTTAGAATATTCGTTATTGAGTTCACTGATAAGAAGGGTTAATAACGATAATTGTTATTCGATTACTTGTTTTAATTCGAGATTAAATAAGGTCGCAGAAGTTTGTTCCGTTAAATTCCGTAACAGTTGGAAATTTTTATCAAAAATATTGTTGTTTCTTTGAACGTTAGTGAGAGATGAGTTAAAATTAGTTATAGTAGATTGTACTATTTGAATTTGATTTTTTAAGACTGATACGAGATGTTTATCGTTCGACGATATTTTGTTTATAGCCTCGTCATAATGTTGAGCATCGTCGTCATCCATTACACCGAATAAGGTTTTAAATACTGAACCGATTCCATTTATGATTCCTCGTCTGTTTCTTTTTTGATTGGAAAGATCTTTTAATATTGAGTCTTTTTCGAAATGATGGAAAGAATTCTTTCTATGATTTGTAGTGAAGTTTTACATAAGTTGGAAATGGAATGATTGAAACAAATTCCTCGTGATTTCCTTAGGTTTGTGTTTATGAGTTCCGTTTTTTGAATGAATGAATTGAGCTCGAGGTAGGATACTAATTGCCATGAAGTTTCATAGAGTTTTACGGTTCCTAGGTAATCGAAGAAAATTCCAGGAGATGGTTGCAAAAGGGTTATGTTTAAAGGTGCGTCTGTGTGACCATACACCCTGATCATCATTGCCCCGAAACAAAGGCCAATTTTAAACGATCATTATGAACCTCAACAGCTTTCCTCTTGATTCTTATTGTAGAATTTACGGGAGAGTTGATTTGTATTATTTCATAAGGACCAGTATAATGCGGACTGAGTTTTTTAGATGTGTTGGGTCGTACTTGGGTGTTTTCGAGGTAAACCATTTCACCGATTTTAAAAGAGACAGAATTTATTTTCTTATCATAAATGGCCTTGTTTGTCTCTTTTGATTTGATTAAATTTTCCCTTGCAACTTCATTGCTTTTTTGTATTTTCAATTTTAATTCATCTACGTAGTCGTCATATGTATATTCAAATTGAGTGGGATGATTGAACTGGGAAGGTACAGATGCGCATTGTCCGAAAACAAGTTCATGTGGGGTGAATTTGGTAGATGAATGCACAGCCGTGTTATAGGAAAAAGTGGCAAAAGCGAGCCATTCGTCCCAATCTGATTGATCTATGTTTTAAATAATCAGCGAGGGTAGCGTGCACTCTTCCTAATGCTCCGTTTGTTTGGGGGTGATAGGCAGTTGTGTTGAGTGTTTTAATCTTGAAAATTTTCGCAACTTCTTTGAATATATTAGACGTAAATTCTTTTCCTTGGTCTGTAAAAATGGATTCGGGGATTCCAAAAGTGCTGAATCTTTTAACGAATTGATCATATACTGTTTTCGCTTCATGGTTTGGGATGGCGTAGGCTTGCGTATATTTAGTGAGGTCATCCTGTAGGGTGAGAATGAACCGATTTCCGTTTATTGATACCGGAAAGGGACCTACAATATCCAGGGCCACTCTTTGAAATGGTTTTTCTGAAGTCGTCGTGATCTGCATTGGTTCCTTGGTTTTTTTCCTGACCAATTTGTTTTTTTGACAGGATTCGCAGTTTTTGATGAACTCTACGATGTCATCTTTCATTTTCTCCCAGGTGTAGGATTTTTTAATCCTCTTAAGAGTTTTATAGACTCCTGAGTGTCCTCCTGTTGGCGTGTTGTGATTTTCGGATATTATTTTTGAGATTTAATCCGCTTCTGGTCGAGTAAGAGTGTCACAACAGATATTTATTTCAATATTGGTGTCTTGAAAGAAATATCTCAGCATTGTTCGGAATTTTTGATGGTCTAGTTTATCGAATGGGGTTCCGACTTTAGGAATGAAAAACGAACGTTTATTCGTTTTCATCAGATGCTCTCTGAGTTTACCCAAGGTCACGAATACATCTGGGGTCAGCAACTCTGGCTATGTTCCCAGGATCCGTAGTTTATTGATTTCTTTGCGATGTGAAGACGCCACACCACCACCAAGACTTTTCACAACGTCCATGTCCTTGCCGGGATTCGAACCCGGGACCCCTGGCATCCCAGGCCAATGCGCTACCGCTGCGCGACGGGGCCGACACGAATATATCTTGATAGTCGGCTTTATACCAGTAGTGGTCCTTATACACTAGGTAAAAGGTTAATTCATCACTACCTAGGGCGTAAATGTTCCCTTTCCGAAGATCGAGTTTTTCGAGTGCGGATTTATGATTGTTTTTCGAGAGGATATCATTAACATACGTATTCATTCTTTCCATGTCTTTGGAGATGAACAAGACGCGGTTTCCACGTTGATCGAGTATTGAAAGGTCCAGTTCATTTATTTTGTTATACAAAATTATCGATTTTCCACACGTGCTCAGGAATTCATTGTATGAATATGTGGTAGGGGATATATAGGACAGGTGGTATACGACTCAAGGCATCGGCTACCTGGTTCGTTTTTCCTGCTCGGTATTCAATAGTATATTCATATTCCTCTAGTAGTAAGCGCCATCTTACTAGTCGGGAGCTTGGGTCTTTTACGCTGAAAAGCCAAGTAGGGGGTCGATGATCCGTAAATATAGAAAATTTCCTACCGTATAAATATGGTTGAAAGTGTTTTACGGCCCATATGATGGCTAGGAGTTCCTTTTCTATGGTGCTGTAATTCTGTTCGGCCCCATTTAGGGTTCTACTAGCGTAACTTATGGGTAGATCTGTCCCTATTTGTCCTTGGGATAGGACTGCGCCGATTGCGTAATTACTGACATCAATGGAAAGGTTGAAAGTTTTTGTAAAATCGGGGTATTGTAAGATTGGCTGGGAAACCAATATTTTCTTGAGCTCGTTGAACGCACTCTGTTGTTGGCTGGTCCATTTAAAAGGGGTATTCTTTTTCAATAATTTGGTGAGGTTTTGGGCAAGCTTACCGAAATTGGGAATGAACCTGCGATAGTATCCGACTAGACCAAGGAAAAGCGCGAATATCGTCAATATTTTTCAACGGTGGGTAATTTTGAATCGTTGAGATTTTGCTGGAGTCTGGTTTCACTTCTTCATCTGTTATTAGATGGCCAAGGTACATAACTTCCTTACGTAAAAACTCACATTTTTCGGGTTGAAGTTTCAGATTGAATTGTGACAACCGTTCGAAAACTTCACGTAATCGGTCATTATGCGTTTTTAGGTCATCGGCATGTACTACAACGTCATCCAAGTAGACAAAACATCTGTAGTTGTTTATGCCAGCAAGAACCGTGTTCATTGGCCTTTGGAATGTCGGAGTACTACCCTTTAATCCAAATGGCATCCTTTTGAATTGGTAGTGCCCAGAAGGGATAGTGTTTTGTCAGCGTCTTGTAGTAGTATTTGGAATGTCCAAGCTGGTCCAAAATATCCACAATATTGGGCAAGGGGTATGAGTCGCCTAGGCTCACACTATTCAGCTTACGATAATCGATCACTAAGCGCCATCGTTTATCGCCATTAGCCGCGGGTTTTTTAGGGACAACCCATACAGGAGCGCTCCAGGGAGAGGAGGATGGCTCAATGATGTCTTGGTCCAACATCTCCTTGATTTGTATCTCGACTTCTGCCTTGTGGACTTGTGGGTAACGGTATGTTTTTGCTTTTACCGGTTCTTTGGTGGTTGTGTGGATTTCATGCATCACAGCATCTGAATATGTAAGAATGTCGCCTCTGAGAAAGAAAATGTCGTTGAATTCGTAGCATAAGTCTAGAAGGGATTCCTTTTCTTCTTCGTTTAGGTGTTCTGTATGTATGTTATCTCTAAGAAAATCTAACCGTATGGCGCGGGAGTTTGGGCGAATTTGCTTTACCGATCCCGTGTTTTCTGAAGTAATTACGAAGGGATCTAATGTTACTGTGAGATTGTTTAGGGTAATTGATTTCTCACTTGTATTGAGTACGGAAGTTAGAGCTTGATTCTTGCTGTCGACGGTCACGATACTTTCACACAAGTATACATCGGTAGCAATTTCTTGCTTTCGTACTATACCCTGTCGGGATTTGGGAGGATTTTCAATACATATTGAAATTATTTTCTCACATCTGGGGGGAATAATTTGTGGCTTTCTTTCCTCTGATGGTGGCGATATGCCGGAATCGATATTTTCCTCTGGTGGTGGAGGATTGACTTCTTTTTTCGCCATTTCCTGAGAACTTAGGGACAAAGGGATTTCCATACCGTTTTTAAAAGATATGGTGTCCATTGCATAGTCGATTCTACGACCAAAAGTTTTTAATAGATCGTTTCCGATTATTCCCGTGCAGTCTATTGGGAATTCGACAGGGATCATATGAAATTTATAATAGTTTCCTAACCCCGGGAAAAATAAATTGCAGCTACCAATTGTTTTAACAACGCTCGTGTTTATTCCTTGTAACGCGATATGTTCAGAATAGTCACGTTGTACATCATATCTTAGGGCTTCAATTTTAACTGAACTCAAGCTAGCGCCGGTATCTAGAAGGAATCGATTCCCTGATAAATCGGGTGATTGGAGTTCTAAGTAAGTACTACAACCGAGGATGTTAGCTGTTAAGATTCGTGCTGAGCTAGGACCAGCTGAATTCTGGTCGTATGGAGGATTCTGGTGATTAAAACGGGGTGTTTGATTTTGTCTTAGTTGAGATCTAGAATTATTGAATTGTCGTTTCCTACATTCGCTAATCAAGTGGCCCACGTTTTTGCAATAGTTACATATTTTAACAGTTCTTGATTCAGTGTTACGTGGTTGTTGGAAGCTACGGTTACATGAAGGTTGGTTTGACGTGTTGGAATTAGGAGCTCTATTTCTATAGGAAGGGTTAGTGAAATTATTTTGGCGATTGTTATTACCAACATTTTGAAATTTCGCGATGTCGCGCATAGATTTAATTTCTTGTTCTTCGCCTAAGGCGAGGCGTATAGCATCCTCTAAGGTACTGGGATCGAGAGATCGTACAATGATCGCTATTTCCCTGTTCAAGCCCATCAGGAAGACATTGAGAGCCTGTGTTTGAAGTAATTCCGTACAGTTTTCTCTCTTCGTAGCGTCCATGGAACTACTTAGGGTGCTTAATAGCTTAATGTAATGTAGCAATATTCTACGCGATTGGAAAATGATAGCACGCCTTCATTTGGGTTTTGTTTGCAAGAGTGGAGCTCAAGTTGCCACTGAGCTTGTGTACGTCTGTCCGTATAGCTCTCCAATAAATAATGTTTCAAAGTTTGCCAGGTTGGAAAATGACGATTTTTAATTAATAATCGCGCACGACCGCAGATTTTCGTTTGAATAACATTGAATAACATTTTTTTATCCTTTTCTTGGATCGAGGACATAGCGATGGTACAATTATAGATAAATTCATGGAATTTGCTGGTGTCACCATCAAATTTAATAATCATACGTTCGGCCATTTCAAGAGAAATAAATGATATTTGAGTGTCAGGCATGGCGAACAAAGATTTTTAGCCACAAATTTGTTAATTATTAGAAGTAGTGAGCGTTCTGAAAGCTTTTGTTAATCTTGGAAAAAAATTTCTGAGAAATTTTGCTCATTAGTGAAAATATTTGAAAATAGCAGAATGCGAATTGTGAGAAATAGAAAATTGAAATTGATCTAGTAATAAGTTTTTTTCAAACAATGATATAGAAAGTATAGATATAGCAGTATAATTGCGAAGCAATGGGCTTCAATATAGAAGAAAAATGGTCAGTTCTCCAGAGAAGATTGAAATAGCAACAATTCTCACAAGCTGGCTATGATGATGTAGAGATTGAAGTGCATTCCTTGGATTTGGGTGCTTCGATGGAAAGAGGTCTTGATCTCGTTCGTAGTTGTTCGTGATTCTTCTGTTGTATGCAATTTTCACACTCCGGACCTTGGTCGCTTTTCGTTCAAAGTATATTACTTGTGGATACAAAGCATATAACGTATGAACATCCCATCCTCGTCACCAATTTGTAATGGGTCGGGATCGTGTGGTTGATAAAGTATAAAATGAGGATTTATACTTAACAATTCATTAGCACTTTCACAACAAAATCACTTGAATTATTTCTTCAGGAATACAGATGAACAGTTTTATGGAATTAGAACATATAACTTACTCGTACAGATAAATGAAGAGAACTGTCTTTTGGGACGGTGTCCTCTGTATTTAAATGTTACATTATTTGAAGATGACATTGAGAATGATAACAAGTAATTAGATCTAAGTACAAATTCCTATTTAACAGAAGAATACAAATTCCTACCAATAATTTCCATAGCGATAACTTACATTATAAGATTGGGTAGTTTATTTGCACACCCATAATTATACCTAAAAGATATTTGTTTCCTTTGATTTAAGATGAATACATTGTCAATAGAATGGTCACTCTGGACAGTAGATAACTATGATGAGTAACAAGACATAGGCGTCTCTTGAGGGAGTGTTGGGACATTACACCTACCCCCTAAGGGAACAATTTTTATAAAATTTTTGTCAATATATGTATAATAAATTCGTAGTAATAAAATGTCTCTAATCTAAATTCACTTTGAGATGTGCTAAACGCTCACTGCGTCTCAACCCAGGTGATGCCTGGTTTTCTTCTTTTATAGTTACCATATTTATTTGGCTCAACTGTTGCCTTTGGTTTTTTACAGAGATTACACAGTGTTAACCAGTGGTATTTTTAATATATTTGAAACATCGGTATGTGAAATATAATGCTATCAATTTAACAAAGGTCATAAAAATATATACAAAATATGAATTATTCAAAATTTCAGACGGTAAACTCACTTCTTCTAATATGTCTACATCTGAAATCAAATTTCTTAATTTATGGGTGGCTATATTAAGACTTTCTTTGTCTAGTGTAAAAGATGAGATGAACTCACATAGAGCTTAGTTGAAAAGTTTCTAGTTGAATTGTAATTACAACAATCGTCTTTAATGATGTCAAAATTAGGTAAGATAGATTTGTCCAAACTTTCTTTTCCGATTGTTTCCGTTGAAATTAATATGGTCGTTCGACTATGGATTTTACAATTTGATTGAATTTGGAGCAAACCTGTTTTTTCCAAAATATAATCTCTCGTGAAATGGTTTTCGCATGTAACCGTAACTTTGGTGGGTTTAGGAAGTACATAAATCCATGAAATTTCCATTGATAAAGAGTACCACATTTCTGAAGTGAAATTACTCAAACGTATATCGCATGTCTTTGGAATGGCTTTGTGCAGTGATAATGATTCGGTTTCGCAAATAGGGCGTGTGTACACCGAAAAGATAGGAGTTTGTTCAATGCAAATGAAATTTTGTGATTCAATTTGTTTACAAAAAGTTAAATCATTAAATGATGTACATGTCGATTTAGGTTCCGAGATAGCTAGGAAATGGAATTGTGGTAAAATGAATAGATGATGTTTCTTATTATTAGGTGTCGGAACAGGAATTATTTTGAAAAGATCGAAATCTACTCGATTAACCTACAGTGTGCTAATATATATATATATATTATATATCGGTTTTATAGCGTTCTACGCCTTCCGATTCCTAGTTTCCATATTCTTCTATCTTCCCAGTCTCCTGGCTGTAAGTTCCGTTCAGACATTGCATTGTGTACTCCGCCAATCCATGTTTGTTTAGGTCTTCCTCTCTTTCTTTTCTACGTTGGCGTCCACCTTAGAACCATTTTGGGAATTCGATCTTCCTGCATCCTTTCTACATGTCCGTACCATACTAATTGCCTTCTCTGCACTTCATCGAATATCGTGTCTTCCACCTTCATAATCTCCCTTATTTCTTTCTCATTTCTCACTCGCTCCAATCTCGACTTACCAGCTGATCTACGCCAGAAGTCCATCTCGAGCGCCATCAGACGACGTTCCAGATTTTTATTCATTTGCCACGTCTCGCAGCCATAGAGCACTATGCTTTTGAATATGGCATTATATATTTGGTGTTTCCGCTCTCTTGATATCTCTTTAGCCCATAGGATAGAATTCAGACATCCCTGTCTCCTTTCACGATACGATCTTCTATCTCTATCTCTTTTTCCGTACGACCTCCTTTATCTATTCTTGTCCCAAGGTAGGTGTATTCCTTACATGAGCTGATACGAGTGTTTTCATCTACTCGGAGATCTTCCACATTGTTGCTGCCAACACACAGATACTGCGTCTTCTCTCTGTTGACAGACAAACCCCAGTCCTCATATTCCTTAAAGAGCCTTCTGGCGATAAACTCCAGATCTTCTGCGTCCTGAGTCACCACTACCTGATCATCTGCAAAATGCAGTGTATAAAGTGTTGTATCCTCGGTAAGTGGTATTCCCATTCCTCTGCATGCTTTTCTCCACTTCTTCAAGACTTCATTCAGGTATATTTTAAATAATGTTGGGGAAAGGCAACATCCTTGTCTAAGACCTTTAGTTGTTCTGAACCTCTCTGATAGCCTATCTCCCACCTTAACTCGAGACACAGATCCATCATACAGTTGCTTAACAGCTTTTAATATGGTGTTATCTATAGGAGACTGTTCCAAGACTTTCCAGAGCTTTTGAACCGGTACCGTATCATAGGCCTTGGTCAAGTCCACAAAGAGTAGATGAACCTCCCTATTTGTCGCCACTCTCTTCTCATTCAGCTGCAAGATGCTGAAGATATGATCGATGCAGGAAATCCAGCCTGCTGCTCTATTTCATGAGGACCATATTCTTTCTCGATGATATTCCTTAATATTTTACCGTACAGGCGACTCATAGTACTTGTGACAGATATACATCTATAGTTATCACAGTTATCGGGTGGTCCTTTTTTATGGATGGGTGTTATCCATGCTTCCTTCCAACATGATGGAATGCTGTCCCCATTTATGTATCGGGTGAAGAGCTCTTGGAGGTGTTTCATTAATTTCTCTGTCCCATTTTTCAACAGCTCAGCAGGCAGACTTTCCGGTCCTGCAGCTTTTTTATTTTTCATTGATTTTATAGCTTTCCTAATCATATCCTCAGTAACATCTATGTGTTGGCCCTGTATGTTGTATTTTGTTGGAGAAGTGCTGGTGTATTCTTGCCTATCTTCTGCAAGTTCTCTGGAGTAATGTTGTTCCCAAACATCCATCTGAACTGGCGATATCCGCGTTTTATTGGAAGTGTTAGTTCTCAGGGCTTTTATTAATTTCCACGCCTCCGACGATCTTGTACCACCCATAAAGGAATCCAGCTCTCTCAGTTTATTTTCCCAAGTCTCGTTCTTACTTTGATTGATTAATGTCTTATAATCCTTTTGTAACTTTTTATAGACTAGTTTATCGCTTGGGTTTTTACTGTTTAGCCACTGTTTATAAGCTTCCTGTTTTTTTGTTCTGTGTTCTTCGAGAGTTGTATTCCAGGTAATATTACTGCTCTGAGTTGTATGGTTTATACTCCTCTGACCAATAGCTTCACACGCCGCAGTGTGCATCGCCTCAGTTACATGCTTGTACAGATGTTCCGTCTCATGGGTAAGATACTCGTCCTTCAGCTTATCATCAAGTCTAGACTGGTAGAGCCTTCTGGTACTCTCGTCATACAGGCCACCAAGGTTGTATTTGATTTGATCTACTCTCTGATCACGTGGTTGATTTTCTGACCTACAGTTGGATTTGAACGGAATTCGAATTCTTGATATAAGGACGTGGTGGTCTGATCCGCATTCTATACCTCTGTATACTCTGGTGTCTTGAACACAAAATCTTGTTTTTTGTCCTATAATAGCATAATCGATGATGGATCTCAGACCTCTTGTATCTTGATACCAGGTGTATTTATGTATGTTTTTATGTTGAAAGAAGCCGTTTAGTATTTTAAGTTTATGTTCTTTGCATACATCAATCAGTCGCTGTCCATTAACGTTCAATGTTTCCTCGCCATACTTTCCAATCACGCAATCGTTGTCCCTGCTTCCTGTTCGGGCATTAAAGTCTCCGAGCAGTATTATCTCTCGTTTATTTCCCACTTCAGCGATTGTGTCCCCAAGTAAGTCATAGAACTCATCTTTTTCGGTTAGGTTTGCGTCTTCGTTGGGAGCATACACACCAATAAGCGACACTCTGTGTCCCCGTATTTCAAGATTAGCTGTAACAATTCTTTCATTTATTGCCTTCCAACTAACGAGCCATTTCTGATATCTCCGGTTTATAATAATTGAGACTCCTCTGCATGCTCTTTTGGATTTTGGTACTCCGCTGTAAATGTGTATATAGTCCGCAGTATATTCAACTCCGTTTCCCTTCTTTTTAGTCTCCGACAATACAGCCATATCGATCTTCGCTTGTTGCAATCCCTTGAGTACATCTTCTGCTTTTGTTCTTAATCCCTGAACGTTCCAGGTACCAAAAATCATATCCTTTTTCCGTTGCCGTGGTCTGTTCCATTTATATCCGTCCAATTTCCGAGGCTGTGTGCTAGGATTTTTAGCAAAAAATTTTGTTTTACAAGTAATGGGTAGCTGACCCATTGCCCAAACCCCCAACCTGGAGGACCAGGTAATTTGTCGTCAAGGTTGTCTTCCTCTAGTCTTTGATGAACCAACATCCGCCTACAAGACAGCAGCTTCGCCGTACCCTGGCAGGGGCCCTAACAGGGTGCTATCATCCGGGCCAGATGAACCCAGGTTTTTTAACGAGGTTGTTACTCCTCCCCCTCCTCCTTTCTCCTCTCTTTCGAGGAGACCC
Organism: Propylea japonica; assembly: GCA_013421045.1. Classification (NCBI taxonomy): domain Eukaryota; kingdom Metazoa; phylum Arthropoda; class Insecta; order Coleoptera; family Coccinellidae; genus Propylea; species Propylea japonica. The sequence continues at coordinate 5,291,703 of CM024244.1, forward strand.
CAGGCTTGGGACTGGTGTAGCGGAGTTCGGTGTGCTAATTACGAAGATAAAACGATTCTCAGTGAAATGATGTTTCATAGGTACGAGAGATATTAGTTCTGGGGCATTAATCTTTTCTAAGGAGAAGCATATGATAAAGTAGTTGGTAAATATGGAACGGTTTTTACCAATTATCTAGGTATCGATTAGGACTGATAATGCTTGGATGTATTTGATTTGATTTTCCAAACAGGATTGCATTTATGGTGTTAGAATATTCGTTATTGAGTTCACTAATAAGAAGGGTTAATAACGATAATTGTTATTCGATTACTTGTTTTAATTCGAGATTAAATAAGGTCGCAGAAGTTTGTTCCGTTAAATTCCGTAACAGTTGGAAATTTTTATCAAAAATATTGTTGTTTCTTTGAACGTTAGTGAGGGATGAGTTAAAATTAGTTATAGTAGATTGTACTATTTGACTTTGATTTTTTAAGACTGATACGAGATGTTTATCGTTCGACGATATTTTGTTTATAGCCTCGTCATAATGTTGAGCATCGTCGTCATCCATTACACCGAATAAGGTTTTAAATACTGAACCGATTCCATTTATGATTCCTCGTCTGTTTCTTTTTTGATTGGAAAGATCTTTTAATATTGAGTCTTTTTCGAAAATGATGGGAAGAATTCTTTCTATGATTTGTAGTGAAGTTTTACATAAGTTGGAGATGGAATGATTGAAACAAATTCCTCGTGATTTCCTTAGGTTTGTGTTTATGAGTTCCGTTTTTTGAATGAATGAATTGAGCTCGAGGTAGGATACTAATTTCCATGAAGTTTCATAGAGTTTTACGGTTCCTAGGTAATCGAAGAAAATTCCAGGAGATGGTTGCAAAAGGGTTATGTTTAAAGGTGCGTCTGTGTGACCATACACCCTGATCATCATTGCCCTGAAACAAAGGCCAATTTTAAACGATCATTATGAACCTCAACAGCTTTCCTCTTGATTCTTATTGTAGAATTTACGGGAGAGTTGATTTGTATTATTTCATAAGGACCAGTATAATGCGGACTGAGTTTTTTAGATGTGTTGGGTCGTACTTGGGTGTTTTCGAGGTAAACCATATCACCGATTTTAAAAGAGACAGAATTTATTTTCTTATCATAAATGGCCTTGTTTGTCTCTTTTGATTTGATTAAATTTTCCCTTGCAACTTCATTGCTTTTTTGTATTTTCAATTTTAATTCATCTACGTAGTCGTCATATGTATATTTAAATTGAGTGGGATGATTGAACTGGGAAGGTACAGATGCGCATTGTCCGAAAACAAGTTCATGTGGGGTGAATTTGGTAGATGAATGCACAGCCGTGTTATAGGAAAAAGTGGCAAAAGCGAGCCATTCGTCCCAATCTGATTGATCTTGTTTGACGAAATGTTTTAAATAATCAGCGAGGGTAGCGTGCACTCTTCCTAATGCTCCGTTTGTTTGGGGGTGATAGGCAGTTGTGTTGAGTGTTTTAATCTTGAAAATTTTCGCAACTTCTTTGAATATATTAGACGTAAATTTTTTTCCTTGGTCTGTAAAAATGGATTCGGGGATTCCAAAAGTGCATATGAATCTTTTAACGAATTGATCATATACTGTTTTCGCTTCATGGTTTGGGATGGCGTAGGCTTGCGTATATTTAGTGAGGTCATCCTGTAGGTGAGAATGAACCGATTTCCGTTTATTGATACCGGAAAGGGACCTACAATATCCAGGGCCACTCTTTGAAAGGGTTTTTCTGAAGTCGTCGTGATCTGCATTGGTTCCTTGGTTTTTTTTCTGACCAATTTGTTTTTTTGACAGGATTCGCAGTTTTTGATGAACTCTACGATGTCATCTTTCATTTTCTCCCAGGTGTAGGATTTTTTAATCCTCTTAAGAGTTTTATAGACTCCTGAGTGTCCTCCTGTTGGCGTGTTGTGATTTTCGGATATTATTTTTGAGATTTCCTCCGCTTCTGGTCGAGTAAGAGTGTCACAACAGATATTTATTTCAATATTGGTGTCTTGAAAGAAATATCTCAGCATTGTTCGGATTTTTTGATGGTCTAGTTTATCGAATGGGGTTCCGACTTTAGGAATGAAAAACGAACGTTTATTCGTTTTCATCAGATGCTCTCTGAGTTTACCCAAGGTCACGAATACATCTGGGGTCAGCAACTCTGGCTATGTTCCCAGGATTCGTAGTTTATTGATTTATTTGCGATGTGAAGACGCCACACCACCACCAAGACTTTTCACAACGTCCATGTCCTTGCCGGGATTCGAACCCGGGACCCCTGGCATCCCAGGCCAATGCGCTACCGCTGCGCGACGGGGCCGACACGAATATATCTTGATAGTCGGCTTTATACCAGTAGTGGTCCTTATACACTAGGTAAAAGGTTAATTCATCACTACCTAGGGCGTAAATGTTCCCTTTCCGAAGATCGAGTTTTTCGAGTGCGGATTTATGATTGTTTTTCGAGAGGATATCATTAACATACGTATTCATTCTTTCCATGTCTTTGGAGATGAACAAGACGCGGTTTCCACGTTGATCGAGTATTGAAAGGTCCAGTTCATTTATTTTGTTATACAAAATTATCGATTTTCCACACGTGCTCAGGAATTCATTGTATGAATATGTGGTAGGGGATATATAGGACAGGTGGTATACGACTCAAGGCATCGGCTACCTGGTTCGTTTTTCCTGCTCGGTATTCAATAGTATATTCATATTCCTCTAGTAGTAAGCGCCATCTTACTAGTCGGGAGCTTGGGTCTTTTACGCTGAAAAGTCAAGTAGGGGGTCGATTATCCGTAAATATAGAAAATTTCCTACCGTATAAATATGGTCGAAAGTGTTTTACGGCCCATATGATGGCTAGGAGTTCCTTTTCTATGGTGCTGTAATTCTGTTCGGCCCCATTTAGGGTTCTACTAGCGTAACTTATGGGTAGATCTGTCCCTATTTGTCCTTGGGATAGGACTGCGCCGATTGCGTAATTACTGGCATCAATGGAAAGGTTGAAAGTTTTTGTAAAATCGGGGTATTGTAAGATTGGCTGGGAAACCAATATTTTCTTGAGCTCGTTGAACGCACTCTGTTGTTGGCTGGTCCATTTAAAAGGGGTATTATTTTTCAATAATTTGGTGAGGTTTTGGGCAAGCTTACCGAAATTGGGAATGAACCTGCGATAGTATCCGACTAGACCAAGGAAAGCGCGAATATCGTCAATATTTTTCAACGGTGGGTAATTTTTAATCGTTGAGATTTTGCTGGAGTCTGGTTTCACTTCTTCATCTGTTATTAGATGGCCAAGGTACATAACTTCCTTACGTAAAAACTCACATTTTTCGGGTTGAAGTTTCAGATTGAATTGTGACAACCGTTCGAAAACTTCACGTAATCGGTCATTATGCGTTTTTAGGTCATCGGCATGTACTACAACGTCATCCAAGTAGACAAAACATCTGTAGTTGTTTATGCCAGCAAGAACCGTGTTCATGGCCCTTTGGAATGTCGGAGTACTACCCTTTAATCCAAATGGCATCCTTTTGAATTGGTAGTGCCCAGAAGGGATAGAGATAGCTGTTTTGTCAGCGTCTTGTGGTGCCATTTTGAACGAGTGAAATCTAGATGCGAGATCCAATGTCGAAAAGTATTTGGAATGTCCAAGCTGGTCCAAAATATCCACAATATTGGGCAAGGGGTATGAGTCGCCTAGGCTCACACTATTCAGCTTACGATAATCGATCACTAAGCGCCATCGTTTATCGCCATTAGCCGCGGGTTTTTTAGGGACAACCCATACAGGAGCGCTCCAGGGAGAGGAGGATGGCTCAATGATGTCTTGGTCCAACATCTCCTTGATTTGTATCTCGACTTCTGCCTTGTGGACTTGTGGGTAACGGTATGTTTTTGCTTTTACCGGTTCTTTGGTGGTTGTGTGGATTTCATGCATCACAGCATCTGAATATGTAAGAATGTCGCCTCTGAGAAAGAAAATGTCGTTGAATTCGTAGCATAAGTCTAGAAGGGATTCCTTTTCTTCTTCGTTTAGGTGTTCTGTATGTATGTTATCTCTAAGAAAATCTAACCGAATGGCGCGGGAGTTTGGGCGAATTTGCTTTACCGATCCCGTGTTTTCTGAAGTAATTACGAAGGGATCTAATGTTACTGTGAGATTGTTTAGGGTAATTGATTTCTCACTTGTATTGAGTACGGAAGTTAGAGCTTGATTCTTGCTGTCGACGGTCACGATACTTTCACACAAGTATACATCGGTAGCAATTTCTTGCTTTCGTACTATACCCTGTCGGGATTTGGGAGGATTTTCAATACATATTGAAATTATTTTCTCACATCTGGGGGGAATAATTTGTGGCTTTCTTTCCTCTGATGGTGGCGATATGCCGGAATCGATATTTTCCTCTGGTGGTGAAGGATTGACTTCTTTTTTCGCCATTTCCTGAGAACTTAGGGACAAAGGGATTTCCATACCGTTTTTAAAAGATATGGTGTCCATTGCATAGTCGATTCTACGACCAAAAGTTTTTAATAGATCGTTTCCGATTATTCCCGTGCAGTCTATTGGGAATTCGACAGGGATCATATGAAATTTATAATAGTTTCCTAACCCCGGGAAAAATAAATTGCAGCTACCAATTGTTTTAACAACGCTCGTGTTTATTCCTTGTAACGCGATATGTTCAGAATAGTCACGTTGTACATCATATCTTAGGGCTTCAATTTTAACTGAACTCAAGCTAGCGCCGGTATCTAGAAGGAATCGATTCCCTGATAAATCGGGTGATTGGAGTTCTAAGTAAGTACTACAACCGAGGATGTTAGCTGTTAAGATTCGTGCTGAGCTAGGACCAGCTGAATTCTGGTCGTATGGAGGATTCTGGTGATTAAAACGGGGTGTTTGATTTTGTCTTAGTTGAGATCTAGAATTATTGAATTGTCGTTTCCTACATTCGCTAATCAAGTGGCCCACGTTTTTGCAATAGTTACATATTTTAACAGTTCTTGATTCAGTGTTACGTGGTTGTTGGAAGCTACGGTTACATGAAGGTTGGTTTGACGTGTTGGAATTAGGAGCTCTATTTCTATAGGAAGGGTTAGTGAAATTATTTTGGCGATTGTTATTACCAACATTTTGAAATTTCGCGATGTCGCGCATAGATTTAATTTCTTGTTCTTCGCCTAAGGCGAGGCGTATAGCATCCTCTAAGGTACTGGATCGAGATCGTACAATGATCGCTATTTCCCTGTTCAAGCCCATCAGGAAGACATTGAGAGCCTGTGTTTGAAGTAATTCCGTACAGTTTTCTCTCTTCGTAGCGTTCATGGAACTACTTAGGGTGCTTAATAGCTTAATGTAATGTAGCAATATTCTACGCGATTGGAAAATGATAGCACGCCTTCATTTGGGTTTTGTTTGCAAGAGTGGAGCTCAAGTTGCCACTGAGCTTGTGTACGTCTGTCCTTATAGCTCTCCAATAAATAATGTTTCAAAGTTTGCCAGGTTGGAAAATGACGATTTTTAATTAATAATCGCGCACGACCGCAGATTTTCGTTTGAATAACATTGAATAACATTTTTTTATCCTTTTCTTGGATCGAGGACACAGCGATGGTACAATTATAGATAAATTCATGGAATTTGCTGGTGTCACCATCAAATTTAATAATCATACGTTCGGCCATTTCAAGAGAAATAAATGATATTTGAGTGTCAGGCATGGCGAACAAAGATTTTCAGCCACAAATTTGTTAATTATTAGAAGTAGTGAGCGTTCTGAAAGCTTTTGTTAATCTTGGAAAAAAATTTCTGAGAAATTTTGCTCATTAGTGAAAATATTTGAAAATAGCAGAATGCGACATTGTGAGAAATAGAAAATTGAAATTGATATAGTAATAAGTTTTTTTCAAACAATGATATAGAAAGTATAGATATAGCAGTATAATTGCGAAGCAATGGGCTTCAATATAGAAGAAAACTGGTCAGTTCTCCAGAGAAGATTGAAATAGCAACAATTCTCACAAGCTGGCTATGATGATGTAGAGATTGAAGTGCATTCCTTGGATTTGGGTGCTTCGATGGAAAGAGGTCTTGATCTCGTTCGTAGTTGTTCGTGATTCTTCTGTTGTATGCAATTTTCACACTCCGGACCTTGGTCGCTTTTCGTTCAAAGTATATTACTTGTGGATACAAAGCATATAACGTATGAACATCCCATCCTCGTCACCAATTTGTAATGGGTCGGGATCGTGTGGTTGATAAAGTATAAAATGAGGATTTATACTTAACAATTCATTAGCACTTTCACAACAAAATCACTTGAATTATTTCTTCAGGAATACAGATGAACAGTTTTATGGAATTAGAACATATAACTTACTCGTACAGATAAATGAAGAGAACTGTCTTTTGGGACGGTGTCCTCTGTATTTAAATGTTACATTATTTGAAGATGACATTGAGAATGATAACAAGTAATTAGATCTAAGTACAAATTCCTATTTAACAGAAGAATACAAATTCCTACCAATAATTTCCATAGCGATAACTTACATTATAAGATTGGGTAGTTTATTTGCACACCCATAATTATACCTAAAAGATATTTGTTTCCTTTGATTTAAGATAAATACATTGTCAATAGAATGGTCACTCTGGACAGTAGATAACTATGATGAGTAACAAGACATAGGCGTCTCTTGAGGGAGTGTTGGGACATTACACCTACCCCCTAAGGGAACAATTTTTATAAAATTTTTGTCAATATATGTATAATAAATTCGTAGTAATAAAATGTCTCTAATCTAAATTCACTTTGAGATGTGCGAAACGCTCACTGCGTCTCAACCCAGGTGATGCCTGGTTTTCTTCTTTTATAGTTACCATATTTATTTGGCTCAACTGTTGCCTTTGGTTTTTTACAGAGATTACACAGTGTTAACCAGTGGTATTTTTAATATATTTGAAACATCGGTATGTGAAATATAATGCTATCAATTTAACAAAGGTCATGAAAATATATACAAAATATGAATTATTCAAAATTTCAGACGGTAAACTCACTTCTTCTAATATGTCTACATCTGAAATCAAATTTCTTAATTTATGGGTGGCTATATTAAGACTTTCTTTGTCTAGTGTAAAAAGATGAGATGAACTCACATAGAGCTTAGTTGAAAAGTTTCTAGTTGAATTGTAATTACAACAATCGTCTTTAATGATGTCAAAATTAGGTAAGATAGATTTGTCCAAACTTTCTTTTCCGATTGTTTCCGTTGAAATTAATATGGTCGTTCGACTATGGATTTTACAATTTGATTGAATTTGGAGCAAACCTGTTTTTTCCAAAATATAATCTCTCGTGAAATGGTTTTCGCATGTAACCGTAACTTTGGTGGGTTTAGGAAGTACATAAATCCATGAAATTTCCATTGATAAAGAGTACCACATTTCTGAAGTGAAATTACTCAAACGTATATCGCATGTCTTTGGAATGGCTTTGTGCAGTGATAATGATTCGGTTTCGCAAATAGGGCGTGTGTACACCGAAAAGATAGGAGTTTGTTCAATGCAAATGAAATTTTGTGATTCAATTTGTTTACAAAAAGTTAAATCATTAAATGATGTACATGTCGATTTAGGTTCCGAGATAGCTAGGAAATGGAATTGTGGTAAAATGAATAGATGATGTTTCTTATTATTAGGTGTCGGAACAGGAATTATGTATTTTGAAAAGATCGAAATCTACTCGATTAACCTACAGTGTGCTAATATATATATATATATTTATATATCGGTTTTATAGCGTTCTACGCCTTTCGATTCCTAGTTTCCATATTCTTCTATCTTCCCAGTCTCCTGGCTGTAAGTTCCGTTCAGACATTGCATTGTGTACTCCGCCAATCCATGTTTGTTTAGGTCTTCCTCTCTTTCTTTTCTACGTTGGCGTCCACCTTAGAACCATTTTGGGAATTCGATCTTCCTGCATCCTTTCTACATGTCCGTACCATACTAATTGCCTTCTCTGCACTTCATCGAATATCGTGTCTTCCACCTTCATAATCTCCCTTATTTCTTTCTCATTTCTCACTCGCTCCAATCTCGACTTACCAGCTGATCTACGCCAGAAGTCCATCTCGAGCGCCATCAGACGACGTTCCAGATTTTTATTCATTTGCCACGTCTCGCAGCCATAGAGCACTATGCTTTTGAATATGGCATTATATATTTGGTGTTTCCGCTCTCTTGATATCTCTTTAGCCCATAGGATAGAATTCAGACATCCCTGTCTCCTCTCACGATACGATCTTCTATCTCTATCTCTTTTTCCGTACGACCTCCTTTATCTATTCTTGTCCCAAGGTAGGTGTATTCCTTACATGAGCTGATACGAGTGTTTTCATCTACTCGGAGATCTTCCACATTGTTGCTGCCAACACACAGATACTGCGTCTTCTCTCTGTTGACAGACAAACCCCAGTCCTCATATTCCTTAAAGAGCCTTCTGGCGATAAACTCCAGATCTTCTGCGTCCTGAGTCACCACTACCTGATCATCTGCAAAATGCAGTGTATAAAGTGTTGTATCCTCGGTAAGTGGTATTCCCATTCCTCTGCATGCTTTCCTCCACTTCTTCAAGACTTCATTCAGGTATATTTTAAATAACGTTGGGGAAAGGCAACATCCTTGTCTAAGACCTTTAGTTAACCTGAACCTCTCTGATAGCCTATCTTCCACCTTAACTCGAGACACAGATCCATCATACAGTTGCTTAATAGCTTTTAATATGGTGTTATCTATAGTAGACTGTTCCAAGACTTTCCAGAGCTTTTGAACCGGTACCGTATCATAGGCCTTGGTCAAGTTCACAAAGAGTAGATGAACCTCCCTATTTGTCGCCACTCTCTTCTCATTCAGCTGCAAGATGCTGAAGATATGATCGATGCAGGAAATCCAGCCTGCTGCTCTATTTCATGAGGACCATATTCTTTCTCGATGATATTCCTTAATATTTTACCGTACAGGCGACTCATAGTACTTGTGACAGATATACATCTATAGTTATCACAGTTATCGGGTGGTCCTTTTCTATAGATGGGTGTTATCCATGCTTCCTTCCAACATGATGGAATGCTGTTCCCATTTATGTATCGGGTGAAGAGCTCTTGGAGGTGTTTCATTAATTTCTCTGTCCCATTTTTCAACAGCTCAGCAGGCAGACTTTCCGGTCCTGCAGCTTTTATATTTTTCATTGATTTTATAGCTTCCCTAATCATATCCTCAGTAACATCTATGTGTTGGCCCTGTATGTTGTATTTTGTTGGAGAAGTGCTGGTGTATTCTTGCCTATCTTCTGCAAGTTCTCTGGAGTAATGTTGTTCCCAAACATCCATCTGAACTGGCGATATGTGCGTTTTATTGGAAGTGTTAGTTCTCAGGGCTTTTATTAATTTCCACGCCTCCGACGATCTTCTACCACCCATAAAGGAATCCAGCTCTCTCAGTTTATTTTCCCAAGTCTCGTTCTTACTTTGATTGATTAATGTCTTATAACCTTTTTGTATTTTTTTATATACTAGTTTATCGCTTGGGTTTTTACTGTTTAGCCACTGTTTATAAGCTTCCTGCTTTTTTGTTCTGTGTTCTTGGAGAGTTGTATTCCAGCTAATATTTCTGCTCTGAGTTGTATGGTTTATACTCTTCTGACCAATAGCTTCACACGCCGCAGTGTGCATCGCCTCAGTTACATGCTTGTACAGATGTTCCGTCTCATGGGTAAGATACTCGTCCTTCAGCTTGTCATCCAGTCTAGACTCGTAGAGCCTTCTGGTACTCTCGTCATACAGGCCACCAAGGTTGTATTTGATTTGATCTACTCTCTGATCACGTGGTTAATTTTCTGACCTACAAGTGGATTTGAACGGAATTCGAATTCTTGATATAAGGACGTGGTGGTCTGATCCGCATTCTATACCTCTGTATACTCTGGTGTCTTGAACACAAAATCTTATTGTTTTTGTCCAATAATAGCATAATCGATGATGGATCTCAGACCTCTTGTATCTTGATATCAGGTGTATTTATGTATGTTTCTATGCTGAAAGAAGCCGTTTAGTATTTTAAGTTTATGTTCTTTGCATACATCAATCAGTCGCTGTCCATTAACGTTCAATGTTTCCTCGCCATACTGTCCAATCACGCAATCGTTGTCCCTGCTTCCTGTTCGGGCATTAAAGTCTCCTAGCAGTATTATCTTTCGTTTATTTTCCACTTCAGCGATTGTGTCCCCAAGTAAGTCATAGAACTCATCTTTTTCGGTTAGGTTTGCGTCTTCGTTGGGAGCATACACACCAATAAGCGACACTCTGTGTCCCCGTATTTCAAGATTAGCTGCAACAATTCTTTCATTTATTGCCTTCCAACTAACGAGCCATTTCTGATATATCCGGTTTATAATAATTGAGACTTCTCTGCATGCTCTTCCGGATTTTGGTACTCCGCTGTAAATGTGTATATAGTCCGCAGTATATTCAATTCCGTTTCCCTTCTTTTTTGTCTCCGACAATACAGCCATATCGACCTTCGCTTGTTGCAATCCTTTGAGTACATCTTCTGCTTTTGTTCTTAATCCCTGAACGTTCCAGGTACCAAAAATCATATCCTTTTTCCGTTGCCGTGGTCTGTTCCATTTATATCCGTCCAATTTCCGAGGCTGTGTGCTAGGATTTTTAGCAAAAAATTTTGTTTTACAAGTAATGGGTAGCTGACCCATTGCCCAAACCCCCAACCTGGAGGACCAGGTAATTTGTCGTCAAGGTTGTCTTCCTCTAGTCTTTGATGAACCAACATCCGCCTACAAGACAGCAGCTTCGCCGTACCCTGGCAGGGGCCCTAACAGGGTGCTATCATCCGGGCCAGATGAACCCAGGTTTTTTAACGAGGTTGTTACTCCTCCCCCTCCTCCTTTCTCCTCTCTTTCGAGGAGACCCCAGGCTTGGGACTGGTGTAGCGGAGTTCGGTGTGCTAATTACGAAGATAAAACGATTCTCAGTGAAATGATGTTTCATAGGTACGAGAGATATTAGTTCTGGGGCATTAATCTTTTCTAAGAAAGAAGCATATGATAAAGTAGTTGGTAAATATGGAACGGTTTTTACCAATTATTCTAGGTATCGATTAGGACTGATAATGCTTGGATGTATTTGATTTGATTTTCCAAACAGGATTGCATTTATGGTGTTAGAATATTCGTTATTGAGTTCACTAATAAGAAGGGTTAATAACGATAATTGTTATTCGATTACTAGTTTTAATTCGAGATTAAATAAGGTCGCAGAAGTTTGTTCCGTTAAATTCCGTAACAGTTGGAAATTTTTATCAAAAATATTGTTGTTTCTTTGAACGTTAGTGAGGGATGAGTTAAAATTAGTTATAGTAGATTGTACTATTTGAATTTGATTTTTTAAGACTGATACGAGATGTTTATCGTTCGACGATATTTTGTTTATAGCCTCGTCATAATGTTGAGCATCGTCGTCATCCATTACACCGAATAAGGTTTTAAATACTGAACCGATTCCATTTATGATTCCTCGTCTGTTTCTTTTTTGATTGGAAAGATCTTTTAATATTGAGTCTTTTTCGAAAATGATGGGAAGAATTCTTTCTATGATTTGTAGTGAAGTTTTACATAAGTTGGAGATGGAATGATTGAAACAAATTCCTCGTGATTTCCTTAGGTTTGTGTTTATGAGTTCCGTTTTTTGAATGAATGAATTGAGCTCGAGGTAGGATACTAATTTCCATGAAGTTTCATAGAGTTTTACGGTTCCTAGGTAATCGAAGAAAATTCCAGGAGATGGTTGCAAAAGGGTTATGTTTAAAGGTGCGTCTGTGTGACCATACACCCTGATCATCATTGCCCTGAAACAAAGGCCAATTTTAAACGATCATTATGAACCTCAACAGCTTTCCTCTTGATTCTTATTGTAGAATTCACGGGAGAGTTGATTTGTATTATTTCATAAGGACCAGTATAATGCGGACTGAGTTTTTTAGATGTGTTGGGTCGTACTTGGGTGTTTTCGAGGTAAACCATATCACCGATTTTAAAAGAGACAGAATTTATTTTCTTATCATAAATGGCCTTGTTTGTCTCTTTTGATTTGAATAAATTTTCCCTTGCAACTTCATTGCTTTTTTGAATTTTCAATTTTAATTCATCTACGTAGTCGTCATATGTATATTTAAATTGAGTGGGATGATTGAACTGGGAAGGTACAGATGCGCATTGTCCGAAAACAAGTTCATGTGGGGTGAATTTGGTAGATGAATGCACAGCCGTGTTATAGGAAAAAGTGGCAAAAGCGAGCCATTCGTCCCAATCTGATTGAACTAGTTTGACGAAATGTTTTAAATAATCACCGAGGGTAGCGTGCACTCTTCCTAATGCTCCGTTTGTTTGGGGGTGATAGGCAGTTGTGTTGAGTGTTTTAATCTTGAACATTTTCGCAACTTCTTTGAATATATTAAACGTGAATTCGGTTCCTTGGTCTGTAAAAATGGATTCGGGGATTCCAAAAGTGCATATGAATCTTTTAACGAATTGATCGGATACTGTTTTCGCTTCATGGTTTGGGATGGCGTAGGCTTGCGTATATTTAGTGAGGTCATCCTGTAGGGTGAGAATGAACCGATTTCCGTTTATTGATACCGGAAAGGGACCTACAATATCCAGGGCCACTCTTTAAAGGGTTTTTCTGAAGTCGTCGTGATCTGCATTGGTTCCTTGGTTTTTTTCCTGACCAATTTGTTTTTTTGACAGGATTCGCAGTTTTTGATGAACTCTACGATGTCATCTTTCATTTTCTCCCAGGTGTAGGATTTTTTAATCCTCTTAAGAGTTTTATAGACTCCTGAGTGTCCTCCTGTTGGCGTGTTGTGATTTTCGGATATTATTTTTGAGATTTAATCCGCTTCTGGTCGAGTAAGAGTGTCACAACAGATATTTATTTCAATATTGGTGTCTTGAAAGAAATATCTCAGCATTGTTCGGATTTTTTGATGGTCTAGTTTATCGAATGGGGTTCCGACTTTAGGAATGAAAAACGAACGTTTATTCGTTTTCATCAGATGCTCTCTGAGTTTACCCAAGGTCACGAATATATCTTGATAGTCGGCTTCATCCCAGTAGTGGTCCTTATACACTAGGTAAAAGGTTAATTCATCACTACCTAGGGCGTAAATGTTCCCTTTCCGAAGATCAAGTTTTTCGAGTGCGGATTTATGATTGTTTTTCGAGAGGATATCATTAACATACGTATTCATTCTTTCCATGTCTTTGGAGATGAACAAGACGCGGTTTCCACGTTGATCGAGTATTGAAAGGTCCAGTTCATTTATTTTGTTATACAAAATTATCGATTTTCCACACGTGCTCAGGAATTCATTGTATGAATATGTGGTAGGGGATATATATAGGACAGGTGGTATACGACTCAAGGCATCGGCTACCTGGTTCGTTTTTCCTGCTCGGTATTCAATAGTATATTCATATTCCTCTAGTAGTAAGCGCCATCTTACTAGTCGGGAGCTTGGGTCTTTTACGCTGAAAAGCCAAGTAGGGGGTCGATGATCCGTAAATATAAAAAATTTCCTACCGTATAAATATGGTCGAAAGTGTTTTACGGCCCATATGATGGCTAGGAGTTCCTTTTCTATGGTGCTGTAATTCTGTTCGGCCCCATTTAGGGTTCTACTAGCGTAACTTATGGGTAGATCTGTCCCTATTTGTCCTTGGGATAGGACTGCGCCGATTGCGTAATTACTGGCATCAATGGAAAGGTTGAAAGTTTTTGTAAAATCGGGGTATTGTAAGATTGGCTGGGAAACCAATATTTTCTTGAGCTCGTTGAACGCACTCTGTTGTTGGCTGGTCCATTTAAAAGGGGTATTCCTTTTCAATAATTTGGTGAGGTTTTGGGCAAGCTTACCGAAATTGGGAATGAACCTGCGATAGTATCCGACTAGACCAAGGAAAGCGCGAATATCGTAAATATTTTTCAACGGTGGGTAATTTTGAATCGTTGAGATTTTGCTGGGGTCTGGTTTCACTCCTTCATCCGTTATTAGATGGCCAAGGTACATAACTTCCTTACGTAAAAACTCACATTTTTCGGGTTGAAGTTTCAGATTGAATTGTGACAACCGTTCGAAAACTTCACGTAATCGGTTATTATGCGTTTTTAAGTCATTGGCATGTACTACAACGTCATCCAAGTAGACAAAACATCTGTAGTTGTTTATGCCAGCAAGAACCGTGTTCATGGCCCTTTGGAATGTCGGAGGACTACCCTTTAATCCAAATGGCATCCTTTTGAATTGGTAGTGGCCAGAAGATACGGAGATAGCTGTTTTGTCAGCAACTTGTGGTGCCATTTTGAATGAGTGAAATCCAGATGCGAGGTCCAATGTCGAAAAGTATTTGGAATGTCCAAGCTGGTCCAAAATTTCCACAATATTGGGCAAGGGGTATGAGTCGCCTAGGCTCACACTATTCAGCTTACGATAATCGATCACTAAGCGCCATCGTTTATCGCCATTAGCCGCGGGTTTTTTAGGGACAACCCATACAGGAGCGCTCCAGGGAGAGGAGGATGGCTCAATGATGTCTTGGTCCAACATCTCCTTGATTTGTTTCTCGACATCTGCCTTGTGGACATGTGGGTAACGGTATGTTTTTGCTTTTACCAGTTCTTTGGTGGTTGTGTGGATTTCATGCATCACAGCATCTGAATATGTAAGAATGTCGCCTCTGAGGAAGAAAATGTCGTTGAATTCGTAGCATAAGTCTAGAAGGGATTCCTTTTCTTCTTCGTTTAGGTGTTCTGTATGTATGTTATCTCTTAGAAAATCTAACCGTATGGCGCGGGAGTTTGAGCGATATTGCTTTACCGATCCCGTGTTTTCTGAAGTATTTTCGAAGGGATCTAATGTTACTGTGAGATTGTTTAGGGTAATTGATTTCTCACTTGTATTGAGTACGGAAGTTAGAGCTTGATTCTTGCTGTCGACGGTCACGATACTTTCACACAAGTATACATCGGTAGCAATTTCTTGCTTTCGTACTATACCCTGTCGGGATTTGGGAGGATTTTCAATACATATTGAAATTATTTTCTCACATCTGGGGGAATAATTTGTGGCTTTCTTTCCTCTGAAGGTGGCGATATGCCGAAATCGATATTTTCCTCTGGTGTTGAAGGATTGACTTCTTTTTTGGTCATTTCCTGATAACTTATGGACAGAGGGATTTCCATACCGTTTTTAAAAGATATGGTGTCCATTTCATAGTCGATTCGACCACCAAAAGTTTTTAATAGATCGTTTCCGATCATTCCCGTGCAGTCTATTGGGAATTCGACAGGGATCATATGAAATTTATAATAGTTTCCTAACCCCGGGAAAAATAAATTGCAGCTACCAATTGTTTCAACAACGCTCGTGTTTATTCCTTGTAACGCGATATGTTCAGAATAGTCACGTTGTACATCATATCTTAGGGCTTCAATTTTAACTAAACTCACGCTAGCGCCGGTATCTAGAAGGAATCGATTCCCTGATAAATCGGGTGATTGGAGTTCTAAGTAAGTACTACAACCGAGGATGTTAGCTGTTAAGATTCGTGCTGAGCTAGGACCAGCTGAATTCTGGTCGTATGGAGGATTCTGGTGATTAAAACGGGGTGTTTGATTTTGTCTTAGTTGAGATCTAGAATTATTGAATTGTCGTTTGCTACATTCGCTTATCAAGTGGCCCACGTTTTTGCAATAGTTAGATATTTTAACAGTTCTTGATTCAGTGTTACGTGGTTGTTGGAAGCTACGGTTACATGAAGGTTGGTTAGACGTAATGGAATTAGGAGCTCTATTTCTATAGAAAGGGTAAGTGAAATTATTTTGGCGATTGTTATTACCAACATTTTGAAATTTCGCGATGTCGCGCATAGATTTAATTTCTTGTTTTTCGCCTAAGGCGAGGCGTATAGCATCCTCTAAGGTACTAGGATCGTGAGATCGTACAATGATCGCTATTTCCCTGTTCAAGCCCATCAGGAAGACATTGAGAGCCTGTGTTTGAAGTAATTCCGTACAGTTTTCTCTTTTCGTAGCGTCCATGGAACTACTTAGGGTGCTTATTAGCTTAATGTAGCAATTTTCTACGCGATTGGAAAATGATAGCACGTCTTCATTTGGGTTTTGTTTGCAAGAGTGGAGCTCAAGTTGCCACTGAGCTTGTGTACGTCTGTCCGTATAGCTCTCTAATAAATAATCTTTCAAAGTTTGCCAGGTTGGAAAATGACGATTTTTAATTAATAATCGCGCACGACCGCAGATTTTCGTTTGAATAACATTGAATAACATTTTTTTATCCTTTTCTTGGATCGAGGACATAGCGATGGTACAATTATCGATAAATTCATGGAGTTTGCTGGTGTCACCATCAAATTAATAATCATACGTTCGGCCATTTCAAGAGAAATAAATGATATTTGAGTGTCAGGCATGGTGAACTAAGATTTTTAGCAACAAATTTGTTAATTATTAGAAGTAGTGAGCGTTCTGAAAGCTTTTGTTAATCTTGGAAAAAAATTTCTGAGAAATTTTGCTTATTAGTGAAAATATTTGAAAATAGCTGAATGCGAAATTGTGAGGAATAGAAAACTGAAATTGATCTAGTAATAAGTTTTTTTTAAACAATGATATAGAAAGTATAGATATAGCAGTATAATTGCGAAGCAATGGGCTTCAATGTAGAAGAAAAATGGTCAGTTCTCCAGAGAAGATTGAAATTGCAACAATTCTTACAAGCTGGCTATGATGATGTAGAGATTGAAGTGCATTCCTTGGATTTGGGTGCTTCGATGGAAAGAGGTCTTGATCTCGTTCGTAGTTGTTCGTGATTCTTCTGTTGTATGCAATTTTCACACTCCGGACCTTGGTCGCTTTTCGTTCAAAGTATATTACTTGTGGATACAAAGCATATAACTTATGAACATCCCATCCTCGTCACCAATTTGTAATGGGTCGGGATCGTGTGGTTGATAAAGTATAAAATGAGGATTTATACTTAACAATTTATAGGCACTTTCACAACAAAATCACTTGAATTATTTCTTCAGGAATACAGATGAACAGTTTTATAGAATTAGAACATATAACTTACTCGTACAGATAGTTGAAGAGAACTGTCTTTTGGGACTAAATTTTTTCCTTTAGGAACGGCCATAAAAACGTGTCCAATGGTGTTAAATCGAGACTATTTGGTGGCCATGAAATGGGTGCGCTATTACCAATCCAAAGATCAAATTGGCCACTCAAATGTTCACGAACTTTCAAAACGTTATGCGGGGGCGCTCCGTCGTGTTGCCAAATTTGAAACTCTGTGGTGTTAAAAATAAGAGAAATAGACCAACATATGTTACATATTCGAAATCAGGGGAAAAAGAGCTAGCCAAATATGGAAAAGTATATAGGGTGTTTCATTTGAAAAAATGAAGTTGGCATCAAAAAACCTCGGTTGATTTCGTGAAATTTTTGTATGAAAAAAATTTTTTTTGCTCCTTTAATAACAAAATTGAAGGGGGGTCAAATTATAGTGAAAAACCCTGTACATATTTCATTTTATAACTCCAGGACAACAAGCGCTTCACACTTATACATCATGTTTCCGGATTTGACGAGAGATTATCCGGACCATAACACATGTTAGAAAACGTTAGTGGTCCATTTTCGAAAACACTTGACGCTTGTGCACGAAACTTAGAAGACCATATTGAAACTAGGTCGTAGTGTAGTTTCAAATTCAATTCTAAACCCGTTGTCCGTCAACCTGAAAATAAAAGGTGATTTTAATGTGTACGAAACTGATCATTAATGACCTGTTTTAATGTTCAATTTATGCTATTTTAATGTCCAATTGTCATGGGCAAGGGCAACCGAACACAAAGCATTAAGAAGCAATACGTGTAATGTCAAAACGCTACTGGAACATAGAAACATTGAAATTTTTTATGTTAAATGTTAGCAAAATAACAGTGTACATTTTGATTAGGAAAACACACTAAAATTTTTCTATAAGATTTAATTCTTAGGCGATCGATTTCGGCTTGTTAGCCATCATCAGGCCAGCTGAAAATACACATAATTTGTTTTAAACATATCTAGACATATAATCAAAGATTTTCTTAGAATTTCGTTAGGGAAGATGAGTGACCTCGAGCTTTCCGTCCAAACTATGAAACATCATCAGATATAAAGTCCATCTAATATCAAAATTTTTCAATACTATTGCTGGATGTAGAAAAATTCTATATGAATTATGAGGATTTTATCCCGGCAACACGGATGACATTCAAACCACAGAAACTCCAATATAGCCGCCATATTCCCGGGTGGGGACGATTCCATTTGAATGACTAGAGGGTGTCCGCTGTCCGAATTTCGAAGCTCCTCAAATACTATTTTGTGGTTGATTGGTTATTTTATGATATTCTGTGTTCAGCATTTCTCGAAAATGAGAGAGAGAGAGAGAGAGAGAGAGAAAGAACAACTTTTTAAAAATTTTAGAACAGGAGAAATATTTATTGAAACTGTTGAGATTGTTATTTTATCTTATCCTTGACTATTAATAATACGAAGAAGTAATTAAAAATTCATTTCCCAAAAAGCACATGTATCACACCATCATCTTACATGGACTCGTTCTTATTAACCTATATTCAGTATATTCTTCTATGTTCACATGACAATTGACAACTTAACCTAAGTTCACAAATAATTGTTTTCTTTATCTTTTATACTTTTAACACCTTGTCCTTATAATTATAAATTAATAACATGTTTTATAATTATTACTCTTAACAAAAAAATTCCCTCATCAAAACATCAATAGTTAAAACAAGCATGTGGTTCTTAACCTGATTTGAAAAATCTTAAATCTAAAAAAATTTCAAAGGACTTATCCTTAACAAACCAACTCATTCTTATGTTTCAAAAATTTTATTTTGTTTAAAGGTTTAGTGAATAATTGTCTGCAATCATATTTTCCGTACTATTTGAGTACGGAAAATATGATGATCAATTTTAAACAGATTTTCTCTTATCTTTTTATGAATGAAGTGATATCTTACGTCTATGTGCATACTGCCTTTATAAAACTGACCATTCTTAATAATAGCTATAGCACTTTGATTATCAATGTTAAGAATTACTTTCAAATCATTACTGGTTAAGTGTTCAATCAATACTTTTATATACAAGAGCTCTTCAACACATTCTGCTGCGGCTATAAACTCAGCTTCAGTACTAGATAGAGCTACTACAGTTTGTTTTCTGGAACACCAGGTAACTGGTCCATTGCAATAGTACACCACATAGCCAGTTGTACTCTTTCGAGTAGTTTTGTCAACAGCAAAGTCTGAATCACTGTATGCTGCAATTTCTAACTGGGTAGTGTTTTTTCTGTATACAATACCATCAGCTTTGGTATCTTTCAAATACCTCATAATTCTTTTTATATTATTTACATCATTTCTAGTCGGATTCTCCATTTTCTTACTACAAAAACTCACAGCATAAGTTATGTCTGGTCTAGTTTTGCTGGATATGTATAGTAAACTGCCTACTGCTTCTCTATAAGGAAAGTTAATTTTTTCTTGATTCTTGTCACTTAAACAATCATTTTGTATCATTGGGGTTTCTGCAGGTTTTGCATATTGCATTCCAAATTTCTCAATTATCTCTTCTATGTATTTTTCTTGATCAACTTTGCATCACTTCCAAGAAGTTGTAAAAATTCCAAGTTTGGTTTTTTATTTGTCCACTTCTCATATGGTGTTTCTTTCTTTAACGAACTTGTTGGACTTCTATTGAGTAAGTATGTTGCAACTTTAGCTGCTTCTCCCCAAAACTTTTTTCCATGCCACTATCAAAGATTAGTGAGCGAGCCTTTTCCATCAATTTTCTATTTAACCTTTCCGATTTTCCATTTAACTGGGGTGAATATGGTATTGTTGAATCCACTTTATGCCCCTTTTCCTACAAAATCTCATCAATTCTTTATTAATTTACTCTTTTCCATTTGAAACGTAGACTTTGGGGAAAGCCGGTCTCAAGGCAATGAAAGGCTCGCGGCTACACTCAGTGAAGACGGAAGTGAGTTTTATCGGATGGAATGTAATGGGCGCCGGATAAATATTTTCCCCCAAGGGGTAGTCAGAATAAAACTTACTGAAACACACTAAATCAGATAAGAACAAATAATCTAAACTAACAAAATAAAGCCACTAATCGGCTTACGTTCAGCTTAACGTTCTGGTTTAAATTGTCAATAACTACGCTAAACTAAACAATGATTCCTGAAGGGAATACCGATCAATTATCCTATAATAAAATCCTGAAGGGATACACGAGCACCTTTGTTGGTACCCAACGCAACTTATGAAGTGCACCTCACTATAATTGCTCACAGTTATATATAAAATTACCTTACAGAATAATATCACAAATTATCAAAATAAAAAGCCAATGATTTACAATTTTAAAGCCAGTGCTATGCACTGGTTACCTTCACAAACTATTACAGATGGTAAGTTGAACGTATGACGCCAGGTACGTAGACCTCCAAGATGCCAATTGATACCCCTCACTGACAGGTACGTAGATAACTCAGGTACTCGGGACTCCGAACTACGTGGATAACTGACACGTATGTGGAAACTGACCAGTACGTGGAAAACTGACAGGTACGTAAATGACTCAGCTACGTGAAAACTCAGGTACCTACACCCAGGTACGTCTAACTCAGGTACCTACACCCAATACGTGGAACTCGGGCACTTGAATAACCTGCACCCATATACGTGGAAAACTGTACTCAACACCTGTCACGTGGACCCTAACAAAATACTATAAGAAACGGTTCATAAGCCATTAAGGATATTTTAGTTACCTCTATTGTTCGAGGGAGATAGGTTCAACCTCCAATTCAGTCGAGAATTTGTTCCAAATATTATATTCGCTACACAACAACCTAATAAAAGAAGATGAGAGATAGAAAATGTATGCATACCTGCATTTCCTGTGGAAAAGTTTATGATCACGTATAAAACGTATTTCCCAAAATATTCCAAAATACTCCTCAGGGAATAATGACACTCGAAGTAATAATCCCTCACAACGAGGATGAATCTAGATTCAAAATTTATCTTCGAAAATGTCTACTAAACCTCCAACAAGATTTCCTTATCACAAAATGTCCGCTCTGACAGTCGCACAGAAATTTCCGGATACTCAAAGTTCACAGAGCCTATCAGTTGTCATAGCGAAGAAGAAGAAAAACACATCAAAACCAAAATAATATAAAGGAATCAATACGGTACTGACAATCTACGCAGTTTATACCAGAGGAGGGCCTCTATAAATCCATTTCTATAATTCTTCCACGATTTTCCGAAGTACTTTACTGAGGCCAAATAATTCCAACCACTGCTTTTGAACTACAAAATGACAACTACAAAATGACAACCACCACTAACCTCACAATTTTCAAATAATAAACAAACCGTTTTCTGATGGAAAACAATTCGAAAAGGTAGGTAAACGAAGTGAATAATTACAACAATGAGGAAACTTTGAAAATGAACCATCCCAATAAGTTTACTAACTAATAATTTTCGAAAAAGATTTAGTAAATTTGGCAAAACTACATTTTATGATAAATTCAAAATAATAACGTTACACATTGTCACATCTTATCTTAGATACTTTCATGCTTTTGTATGATTCCATCTCCAATACATATTCTTTTATATATTCTGTCACTTCTTTTTTATGTTTCAGAAGGTATATTACAGCAAAGTGAGTATAATCATCTAAAAGAGTTAATATATATTTCTTTCCGTCCCATGTCTTTGGATCTATCGGACCACATAAATCAGTATGCATAATTTATAAAGGCCGAGTTGCTCTTGTTCGTTCACTATCAAATGGAAATCTAACTTGTTTTCCTTTTCAAACATATTTCACATGGTATCTCAAAATTTTTTGTATCCCTTTCGTTTATGTCCATCATACCTGTCAATTAGCTTTTTGATACTTAAGTGTCCCAATTTACGATGGCAATTTATAACTTTGTCCGTTTTAGTTTCTAACAGATAACTTGTTTCTTGGCAATTTTCATTTAGGTCCTGTTGCATTTCTTTTACCTTCAAAAACTTTTCCTTCATTTTTCATGACATACACCTTATCCTTTTGAAAAATAACCTGCCCTTGATTTTCTGTAATTGCACTGACTGATAATAAGTTTTTACTCAACTCTGGTACAAATAAAACCTCATTCAAAATACACTTTTTATTTTCAATAGTACCAATTTCTTCTGCTTTTATGTCAGTATTTTTGTTAGCCACACAAATATCTATTTCTTTTTCTTCAAACTTTTTAAACAAACTTTTCTCATTTACCATGTGAGAGGTACATCCTGAATCTATCACAAAAAATGCCTTATGGTTTGAGCCTGCCCTGTTTTCCTGTTCTTTTGAATATGTTAAAAACGGTACTCTTTTTCCTTCTTTATCATCTCTGTTCCCCTTCTGTTTATTTATAAAATAACAACTACTTTCTGTATGATTCTTTTTACACAGTTTACACGACACATCTCCTTGTCTGCTTTAGCTCTTACGGTACAATTTTTAGCATAATGTCCAACCTTACCACAATTATAACATTTAATCTCCTTGATGCTCCTCCATCCCTAGAAAAGTTCTTAGCAACATCCTTGATTTTACAAAAACGAGCAATATGACCCCTTTTAGAACATTTATGACAAATCTTTTCACTTGCATTAAAAACAACTGAGTGCCCGCTTTCTTTATTGTTATTTTCATCTTCAGTTATAAGCCGAGACGTAATATCGATAAGAGTTTTTTGACTTTTTGGAGTGGACTCCCATGCAGTACTAAAATAATTAAACCGATCTGGCAAAGAGCTTTTGGAAATTAACATGGTTTCATCAATTTCTTGATTCATTGCTTTTAAACGATAAGCCAAATTTTCAAGTTTACTGATGTGCAAGGACATATTAGTTCCCCTTTCAAACGTATAATCAAAAAATTTCTGAAGGAGATTACATTTCTGTTGCTCGATATCTTTTTTAAACAGCAAGCATAACTTTTTGTACATTTCTGCCGAAGTTTGTCAATAGATAACATGCATAATAGTTATTTTTGTATTAAGTGCGTAAAATGAGTGTTTTTTTCATGGCACATGAGAGTGTCAATTTTGGCCGAGACCGCAGGTCGAGGCCAAAAATTCACTCGAATGTGCCATGAAAACACGAATTTTATACGCACGAAATACAAACAACATTTTTTGTACAACTGTGAATGTGAATTTACATCGTCTGAAATACGTATAATCATTGAAGATAATGCTTTCAGTACAATATTAAATGAATCCAGTGATCTTTCTGTGTCGTAACTATAGAAACAGTTTGTTGAAATTGTTTGAATCTTTGACAGTATTTGCTCGTAGTTGCTTCAATTTCGAATTATTTTAAAGAAGATGGAAGTTGAACATGATAGTGGTAGTGATACCCCCGCAGATATGACTGAAGAAGCAAATACAATCGTATCTTATATGTTACCAGCCAAATCAAAGCTAATAATATGAGAAAACGAATAACCAATATCGAGAATGGCGCAACAAGAACAACGTAAAAAAGGTTTCTGAAAATGTGCTCACATGCTATTTCGAGAAAAAATAAAAAAAAATTTAAACCATCCAAGTTATGGAGCTCAATGTTAAAAAAAACATCTAATGTCAAGGAAAATATTGATATAAGGAATTTTTCAAAATTGGTCCCGCTTATTAAGAACAAAAGCGTTGGATACCGAGGAAAGAAATCTAAAGTGTTATGGAGGGATAATATCAATAAATTTCTCAGAGATGCTGATGACGAAACTGATTTACTTTATAAGGTACAGATATAATCATAATTTTGTGAAATAAGTTTTAATTAAAATATTCATTATTTTTAAGTTGTTCTAATTTTAGTTATCAGCAGTGAAAAAAAGACTTTTTTAACGGTGAAAAAAAGACTTTTTTTAACGGTGAAAAAAAGTAATATTTTACGCATCCATAGTGATGAAGAAAAGTCAAGTTTTTTTGACAGTTGTACAAAAATACCTTTTTATCTATAGTCCCTATCAAAATCCTCTGTGCCTTGGCATCATTCTTGATCCACAGTTTTTTCGTTTTTTCCTCCATGGTCCCTACAAACTCCTCTTCTCCTTCCACAATGTTCATCAATCCACTGGACTTCAGCAATACCGTCACCTGAAAATTCCATATGTCGAAGGACGTAATAACACCTAACAGCACCTGCACCTTCCATGATTCTCCAACTAGTCCAATCTTTTTCACCGGTTCGTCGTTTTGGTTTTAACTGGGTTTTATGTTCTTTTTTTTACCTGGGTTTTCATTTTTATGTTTCAACTGGGCCCATAACCTATTGAGATTGTTATTTTATCTTATCCTTGACTATTAATAATACGAAGAAGTAATTAAAAATTCATTTCCCAAAAAGCACATGTATCACACCATCCCCTCACATGAACTCGTTCTTATTAATCTATATTCAGGATATTCTTCTATGTTTACATGACAATTGACAACTCAACCTACGTTCACTAATGATTGTTTTCTTTATCTTTTATACTTTTAACAGAAACTAATGCAGATTTTAATAATAATAACTTTATTTATATCATTTTTACAGTTTCCAATATGAAATATTCAAACATTCTATTAATTAAAAAATACATAGTATAATGATGGTAATTGACTCACCAAACGTGACTATAATTTAGATAGTATTTTCGAAAGAAATCAAATTTACTTGCTTCTAAACAAACCAAAGACCATGCATGATTAAAAAAGACCGAATTCTTGTATGTAACCACCCACACAGAGTGAGTGGTCTTACAATTTCAGTGATTTGATGTTCAACAAAATGATAAAATTATCTTGAATGAGAGTGTAAGAGATATTCGAAAGAGTTAAACGGTCATTATTATTCAGTTATGATAACTAGTTTCACTTCACAATAACACTGTGAGCGATTGATAATTGCAGCAAATGTGAATTCCTACGATTCGTATCATAGTTTTTCAAATCAAATGAAATCAATTTGATTTTTTAAAACCTACGAGATTCAATGGAACAGAAAATTATAGATAAGGATATTTGAATTAAGTAATGGTCCATTATTCCACAGTTATGTACCTATTATGATCACTATTTTTAGTTCACAATAACACTGCGTCAACTAAGGAGGTTAAGAAAGATCTGCAGTCGGAACATTTAAAACCTGGATCGGGGCAGGCAGTAACACTTCTTACTGAAAAGAGCAAAAAGTATCATTCACTTATTAAGTCTCACAATATGAAAAGTTAAATATATATGTAAATTAGTTCATTATTTTTGAATCTATCTTTTCAGAGTAGATTACTTGCCAATTGTTGTTCTCACAAAACGAACTTCAGAATAATTAGCAGTTGAATATTTGAATAAATCGAAAATATATTGCGGACTAGTCTCTGTATATTGCAAAAAAAGTTTTTCAACTTGATACTGAAAACAAAGAAAAACATACCTGCGGGAAAGAAAATGCATCTTATCTTACAAGATCCCTGCAGAAACATAAATAATAACTTGAATCACAACACTTTATTTTGCCCAAAATCATTAATCACTTTCGCTATTTGAAATTTAAACATTCATTTCAATCATTTCTCAAACTCAAACGATGCAAATGGCTCCACAATCATATGAATCTCTGCTAAATTGTCAAAATGTCAAATCTGTCTGCCACCCCCCTTGGCCACTTATCTAAGACATACGCTTGTCTAGGATCGCTACGGCCGCCATGACAGGGCGGGTGGGAGGACGTATGTCTGAGTGTTTGTGTTTCCAACCTAGCACTAGCCGTTTCACCCCCTGAGACAAGTTTAGTGAAGAGGAGAGGAGAGTATTAGGGGCCTTGAACATGTCATCAATGACATAATCATAAGATGTTAAACTTTTCTTTTTTTAATTTTTTGATGTGTCAATTTTTTTTAATTTCATTGATATATCATTCAAGAGGTGGACATCATTTTTGTTTTAAGAATCTCGTATTGTTCCGGAAGGATCAATCGTTTATAGTTATTTTCTTTTTGCATCAGTGTTAAATTTTCTATTGTGATTTTGTGCTTACATTCTATTAAATGAGTACCTAATGCAGATTTAGGTCTATTTTTTATATGTTCTTTGAATCTTATCTTGGCCGTTCGGGTTGCCATACCTATATAAAAGGCTGGACATTCTTCAGATGTAATCTTGTATATACCACTACAATCGTTATTATTAAGTTTGGATTTGTTGATTAAAATGTTTCTAAGGTGGGATGTCGCTTATTGACAATAGGGATGTTGACTCATGTTACGAATTCATATAAATTGAGGATTTCCTCATAGAAGGAAATTTTTGCAATCCAAAAAAACCATTTTAGTGATCTTATTATTCTCGTTGGATGAAATAAAGCTGATTTAAATTATGTTATTTTTTATCAACTATCACGTGACTGCGAACGCCAATCAGAGGTAATCCGTATAGTGACGTCAAACTATCCGTATTGTCATTGCAAATTCGAATGTTCGGTGCTCAGATCAACAAAATACATTCATAGGCCGGGTTCCACAAACTCCAATCACCTTGATTATTGAAATATCATCATTTCTCTGCAATTTTCAGTTCATTTTTGACATAAACCATCGACTTACTTCAATATAAACGATTTGATTGCCAATCAAGCTTTGTGAAACCCACGGTTCTGTGACTTGAACCATAGTAAATATATATATATCATATCTATGATTCGAACTTACGAAGTTGAAAGATGAAAGAGAACAGAATACCTAGTTCGTTACAAGAACGATAATCTACAATTTCTTTATAATGGAGATAGGATTCATCAAGGGTAATAGTAGTAACTTTTACCGAAGATAAATTCCCTTATGGTCGCAAGTTTCTTTGCTGAAAACAAGGATTTTTGTGCAGCGGAGCTTAAAAACGTGAAATTGTCTTTGTAAGTAGCAGACTTTTAACTCATATTTATTATTACAAATAAAAGAAGCACCTCATTCAGCATTACAGACGACCGACGTATTCATTTTGAAGGCTTAGATTGAACTTTTCCTCAAGGGATCGGGCAAAATCAGTTCGCTTTGACAGAAGTCAAAGTATGTTCACTGTATTATGACGTAATCATCATAACGTGACAAAATTGAGCATTTCCGCGGGAATTTTGAATTGTCTTTTCATTTACTCATTTCTATTGGCAACTACTATATTTTAAGGAAAAAGTAATTTTTTCGTGTTTGTATAAGGTTTATCTATGAAACATCCTATTGTATATTCATTTACGGGAAGTTTCACATGAAACGAAACGACTTCAGAACTTCTATTTATCGTTTTTGAAAATGAGCTTCGCATTCTTTTCGTTCTGAACTCAACAGACAATACTTCTCCCTTGAGATTTCCTCAATTCGCCAAATCCTTTCTATTAAAGTTTTTAAGGAGTCTTCTTTCGAAAGAAGGAGCAAATTGTGACTCTTTTGTTGCACTTTTGGCACATTTCCTGCTACTATTCAACCAAATTTACTGTTTTAAAAGGTTGGTTACCCATTTCCTAATCTGATATGACCCGACAAAACAGATCAAAGAAAAGAGAACAACTTCAAGATAAATTGAATTCTGGATCAGCTAGAGGTAGCTCTGGAATGTTTAAGAAGGAGATGTCGAAACTTTCCTGTGGGGAAAAGTCGGTTATTTTCTCGATAACAAGACAATGAATTTTAGTTTTGAATTATATTCGTTTTGACGAAAGACCAATGTAAGTATCGGGGTTTTTATTTGATCGATTCCACAGATAAGCCTTACCTGTGAGGAAATTCAATTTTTCTACCAAAGACATCGTTATAAAATCAATGTTAACCACGGTCGTCAATAATATATATATATATATATATATAATAT